>JAJOZX010011359.1:5000-22500 GCA_023014485.1 Bathynomus jamesi
GATGCTAACCACTACACCACCGAGGTGAGGTAAAGTGTGAGAGACATAAATCTAGTTTATTAATTTTTTGAAGGTTGTTTGGTAAATATTATATAAATTTTTTTAAGACATTTTTATTTACTTCTTTTTTCGTTTGCACATTAGCAAAAAGCGCTAAGTGAAAAAAGCAAAATTCTATACATACAGTACACTCTAAAAAAACTGTCCGCTCTGATAGATAGATAGATAGATAGAATAACCTTTATTAATAATAAAATAAATACAGTAGTCTTTTTACAATTTACAATTTTTACAATGACATAAATAATTGTGAAGCTCGACTATTTATTTATTTTTTATTTATTTATTTATTTTTAATTTGGCCCTTAAGCTTTAGGCTTTACTGGGCTCTTATTAAAAATAAGCAGCTAGCCGTTATAAATTAATAATAATAAAATAAATAAATAAGTAAATAAGTATTATTAATAGTTAAAGCCTGTATTTCAATATTAAACAATATTAATGGACAATATTAAACATTATTAGTGGACATTATCCAAGATTTTTGTTAGTATCCCATTATTAATCGGGATTTTAACTTGGTTTTAAACAAATTTACATTCGCAATATTTTTTATATCGGCATGCAAGTCATTCCATAGTTTCAATCCAATGAAAATGGGTAGTTTTTGAGATGAAGACAATCTAAATTGAGGTATAACAAGCTTTGATCTATTTCTGGTCTGATACGGGTGGATTTCTTGATGAGTTACAAATATCTATTTACCTATTGCAAATTAATGATTTTGCTCTTACACTTGTAAATAAAAATAAAATGTGCCAGTTTGGTTATATCATTGAGCTTTAGTAGGTTTAGCTCTTTAAATAATGCACTAGAGTGATCAAGGAAATCAGCATCAGATAATAACCTTATTGCTCGTTTTTGGATGACAAAGATACCATTTAATGCGTTGTTAGCGGAGTTTCCCCAAACAAGGGTGCAGTATGTTATATAAGGAAGAACAAGAGTATGATAAAGAGTCAATAAAACTTGTTTAGGGACTACATTTCTAAGTTTAAACATTATAGCAACGCTCCTTGAAATCTTTTTCGCGATATAATTTACATGATCACTCCATTGCAAATTCTTATCTAGCATTACACCAAGAAATTTTGTTACAGTACACTCCTTTATGGTGATTTCATTAACATTGAGTTCATCAAGATATACATTTCTTTTATTAGTAAAAATCATGAAATTTGTTTTACTGGTATTTAGGAAGTTTATTCGTGGTCAACCATTTCATTACACTGATGAATTCTGAATGAAATATATTCTTAGCTGTATTAACATCTTTGCAAGAAAAGGAGAGAGTTGTATCATCTGCAAACATTATGAAGTTCAGTATCAGATGAACGTGGAAGGTCATTTATATATAATAAAAATAACAGTGGACCCAGCACTGAGCCCTGTGGCACACTATGTTTGACAAGCGCTTTAGTGGAGCAAACCTTATTTACTGATACAAAATTATATCTATCGGACAAATAACTTTTAAACCAATCACTGATTGCCCCTCTAAAGCCGTAACAATACAATTTATTAAGTAGAATATTATGGTCTATTACATCAAACGCCTTACTCAAATCCATAAATATTGACATCATTATTTCTTTGTTCTCCTTAGCTATATTTACATTTTCCATAAGATTTAAAATAGCCATTTCCGTTGTTCTATTATTACGGAAGCCATATTGATTTGGAGATAATAAATTGTAAGATTCTAAATATCGCTGCATTCTACTTTTTACAATTTTTTCGAAAACTTTGCTGAACACAGATACACTGTAAAATAGAGTTGTTCTAAAAAAAAAAAAAATTGTTCCATTTGAGCGACTGTGAAACGATTTTCACTGAATTTTATTTTGTAATATCAGTATAATAATAATTGGTTCAAAATCTGTCCAGAAAGTGAAGTTGTTCCAACATTGTGAATACCGTTTCTAAAAATTTAACTGCTCCATTCGCTACATTAGCAGATTATGGAGCGATTTCTTTGTCAAACAATGGTCTATCATTGAAACCGATGGAACAACTTTCCTTTCTGGACCGATTTTGAACGAATTATATCGAAATTTCAAATTAAAATTCGTTCAAAATCGTTCAGTATTCCGTTCAAATAGAACAAGAAATAATGTACTCCGTATACAAAGTACTTCAAGAGTACATTTGATAGTTCGAAAACATTTTGAGATTAAAGTGAATGGTTTTCCTTAATCCCTGGAAGTGTATTTTCTATATTTTTTGTTTGGATTTAAAGGACACCGATTGTCAAGAAGTGAACCGCTTCGTTTACTCTCGCAGTACTTTCGAATTACTGTTAATGTACTCTTGAAATACCTTATTTTTTCTTATTTTAGATCATACGTTTAGTCCTTAATTTACTTTCTCTTCCGAAGTAGAATGATATGTTTTCCCGCTTAGGCTTCATTTATTAAGGCTTTAATTTGACTTGCCAAAATAATGGAAAGAATTGAAATTCACTTGGAACAAAACGTTTGTATCTTTATTATATACATTAATTAACTTTGTGTTATTATGTTACCAAACAGGATACGTACTAATATATATATATATATATATATATATATATATATATATATATTATATATATATATATATATATATATAAAAAGGGTGTTTCAGGAGGAAAGGTCAATACTTCGGGAGGTGATAGTATCGGTCATTGTGAGAAAAAAGTTCATATGAACATGTGTCTAATTCTGAATGGTTACGGAGATAGAGCTGTTTGATCTACAAATACAAAAGCATTGTTAATGGTAATCAAGAAAGAGAAACCAATTACTGTTTCTAACATTTAATGTTTAAACATTGGCATTTTCAATGGTATCAGATACAGAAATGACAAATTTTTTACAGTTTACAATACGTTTTCGAAAATCCCACCGTCAACCTCAATGCACTTTACAACTCGTGTGCGAAGATCGCGTGTTGTTCGTCTGAGTTGATCTTGACGTTCCTTTATGCGGGCAGCAGCATCCAAAATGCGCGCGAGCAATTCGTCTCGTGTATCCACCTTTCTTTTGTAAACTTGACTTTTCATCCACCCCCACAAACAATAATCTAACGGAGAGAGGTCTAGAGACCTTGGTGGCCATTGAATGGGACCACCGCGGCCGATCCATCGACCAGGGAAAGTTTGATTTAGGTATTGCATCACCAGACGGGTAGAATGTGGAGGAGCTCCGTCATGCTGAAAGTACATACCGGAATTCTGCGGTTCGGAAACCGTCGACGGTATTCTGCAACAGCAGCTGTTGACCTTCCATCGCAAAAACCGTAGACATACACCATATCTGCATATTCGGCATGTGTGAAAGTGTGTGGCATTCTTAACACTGCTTCAAACACCAAACAATGTCACTCACAACAGTCAGCTGCCGATTGGCTTATGTTACATGCTTACATTACAGCTTACATGGTTCAAGGTTATAGGGGAGGGAAGGGGGAGGAAGAGCTGCGCGCGCATCAGACTCAAACAGCTCTATCTCCGTAACCATTCAGAATTAGACACATGTTCATATGAACTTTTTTTCTTACAATGACCAATACTATCACCTCCCGAAGTATTGACCTTTCCTCCTGAAACACCCTGTTTTATTTATATATATATATATATATATCAGTCAAAGTGTGTAACCAGCCATTTCGCGTAATGGCTGAAACTTTTAGTTATTTCGCGAAATGGCTGTTTCACTTGGTCATTTCACGAAATTACTAAAATCTTCAGCCATTACGCGAAATGACTGAAATTCCACCTTGGTCATCTCGTACAAGATCATTTGCCCCGTTAGGTCAACTGTATGCCCTTGACAATTGGTTAGGTTAAGTTGTGTTATTTTCGTTAGTTTTAACGAAAATAACACGACTTAACCTAACCAATTGTCAAGGGCATACAGTTGCCCTAACCGGGCCTTCAATGGCGGACATCGGAATAACATTGAAGGCTCGGTTAGTATTTGAAAGCCTCTATATTGAAAATTCAAATTTAAATGTGTTCAAATGTGTTCAAATGTGTTCAAATGTGTATTGGAAGAGTGTTTCTATCACTTATTTGAACAGACCTATGGATGTATGTAATGGCTGAAGATTTTAGTCATTTCGCGAAATGACGAAGTGAAACAGCCATTTCGCGAAATGACTAAAAGTTTCAACCATTACGCGAAATGGCTGGTTACACACTTTGACTGTAACATATATATACTGTATATACATATATTAGATATGGATCCCATTATAACTATAGAATTTTTATGAGGAATTGGATTTGATTCTACTGTGTATATAATTTCTCGAAATCGGATTCAAATAGAATTAAACATTTTTGTATTGGAATTAAAACTGATCCTTGATATAAGTATGAATGGAAATAGGAATTGTCATTTTATCAAGTTGAAATCTTAACTGAAAATGATTTAAAAATTTAATTCATTAACGAGAACGGAATTGGAATCGGAATCGAAGTCTAAAAAGAACACTAAAACAGGATAAAATTAGTTATAACAACTACAGAGAACAGCTTTTAACAGTTTTAACTTCATGGGACGAAACGATACAAGAACTCTTACAAAAAACTAATAACTAACATCTAAAATAAGATTAAACACTGAAGAGAGAGAGAGAGAGAGAGAGAGAGAGAGAGAGAGAGAGAGAGAGAGAATATGGAAATGAACTGAAATAGTATAAAAATTTCAATGCCTAAATTTTAGTTATTTTAACACTCCCCACCCACCCACCCACCCACCAAAAAAAGCCTTTATAACGAAAAAAAAACATTTAATCATATTATAATGAGTTTTTGACAAATTGCATTAATATTCATTTCTTTCATATTTTAATTATGAGACTACTGTATAATGAGGTTGTCCTTCAACTTGCGTCTCATTAGGCTATTTCATTCTCAACTTAACTCTTTGCCTTAGAACAGTTTTTATATTCAAATAGTTTATATATATATTTATATATAAATTTCCTACATACACGTCCATCCAAGCACTCCCGTTACACAATTGTAAATATGAAACAACTTCTCGTACAACCTTCTCGTACAACAGCAAAGCGCTCAGGCTAACTCGTGCGGCCCATTGATCTAATTCCTGTATTATATTACCAACATCATTGAGATTCGAACCTTTGATCTCTGGCTTCCCTTAGCTTATAGTGAAAAGGTGTTACCCATTGAGCTACGGACGTTGGCATATGGTTTCACGTTACAATCACGTTACTGTACTCTAATATTTTCAACTAAATGGCTATTTATTATTAAAGATTTTTCCAGAAATGATTCTTAAAAATACCTTTCACAGTGATTAGACAATGACAAAATCTTGTTCTGTAACGGATACGAATTGTGTAAGAGGCCGGAATAATTTTTCGTATGGGACAGTTAAAATTCATTAATAAAATAGTCCTGAGTCTCCAAAATGAGCTTAACCCATTGATTAAAATGGAGATATCTAATACAATCGTATGACGTCATATAATTTCATGGTTTCTTTTCATCTTTATAGGGACAGGAATATATATAATATATATATATATAATATATAATATATATATATAGATATATATATATATATATATATATATATATATATATATATATATATATTATATTATACATATATACATATATAGTATATGGTGATCCAAATACGTGTTCCCAAAAACAATTTATTGCACATTTTTTAGGGGAACACCTTTGTTTTTTGGATCACCCTGTATATTTAAATGCTATTTCTCTTTCAATTCTCAATGAAGGTCTTTTACGAAGACTTTTTGCGGATTGATGAAATAATAGGTTTTCACTTATTCAAGTTTTAGCGTCTTTTAAAAATATCTTTATATTCTACTTATTGGTAATCTACCCGTTGAAAAGACGTTATCCTTATCTTTCAGATCCTCGTAATGCGCGCATGAATATATTTAAATAATTGAAAGAAAACCTATCGTCTGAAGTTGGATTTAAAAAAAGGTTTAAAAAAAAATGAAATGCTTTGATCACCTTTTTGTCTTTCGTTTCGTGAAAATTTCTCCTCAGAAATTCTAACTGAAAAGTGACGCTTCGAGAATCATAAACACGTAAAATTTTCCATTTCGTAACGATTTTACGTTTCATTTTTAACGTTATTTTAACGTTAGATTTTATATTATTTACCGATTTTATTTTTTCCCCCCTCCATAATTCCTATTCTTTTTTTCTTTCTATACGTACGCATTCTGATGTTATTCTTTTTCCATTTTTACAGCTGATACTGTTATTTTATTTTTTTTCATTTATTGTCATGGTATTTGCTATTTTCATACCCATTATTTTCTTTGATGGAATCCATTCGTTTTCAATTTCAGAATTCTTCTTTTTCATCTTCAACGAAAATATTCTTTCTTTTAGGAAAAAAAAATTTATGGCACTGCTTCACTTTTGTACACCGTAAGATATATATATATATATATATATATATATATATATATATATAAATATATATATATTATATATATATATATACTGTATATATATATATATAATACGAAATACTGTGTGACAATCTCACGAAACTATAATTTACAAATCTCACTTTAAAATGATTTAGAAGAAAACATTCCAATTTATCTTATATCGTTCAAGTAAAGAAATTTAGAAGTTACTCAACGTATACGTAAATACGAGTCGCAAAACACTGTTCAGATGATTAATGAGAATCATCAAAATTAATGTTCATTTAATGACGAAGTTACTTAAAAATTCTACGGATATTACTGATTATTATGACCAGGAACAAATGTTAAATTAAAAATTAATCTAAAAGCATAATTGTTTTCCAGTGTGATGAGAAAGTCACTTTTCAGCTTTATGCCAAAACAGATCCAACATCATTATTAATTTTTACAAAAAATTACTTTACAGTTTACAGCATCCTTCTCATTATCACGAAAGGCAAAAGGATAATGAGTAACACACACACACACACACACACACACACACATATAGCGAGGAATAGGAGGACGAAAAGATGGTACATGTTTATTTACAGACGTTTCGGAAAAGTTCAATTTCCATCATCAGTGCTAAAAAATTTAAGATCAAATAGAAATAAAGAAGTATAATAAACAAAAACAAACATATACACTATTAAAATGAACGTGCGACAATGGTTACAGTATATATTAAATTAAAATTAAAAGATTAAAAAAGAAATAATATAAAGTATAAGAGTGTGGACACTAAGCAAAAAATATAAAACGGTTAAAAGGTGAATCAGGATTAAGGGGAGGTCTTACCAGGTGGGGATGGTTGCTTGTTGAAAATATCCATATTAGAAAGATGGAAGCAGGGGGAGTGATGGTGGATTTCTTTTCAATATGAGAGTTTATTTGGCGATGTTTAGGTTGAAAGCGGAACTGTAGTCGTTGAGGGTTGGCTGAATACTGAGTATATAAAGGGACTCAAGTATGCGGAGGTCGATTAGTTGGTTGGCAGAATTAATGATTTTGAATTTGGAAGGAAGTAACGGGTGGTTGTGAAGGTGGCAATGATCCCTTATTGCTGATTTGGAGGGTTTGTTCAAGGGCTGCGAAGTTCTGGTAGAAATACCACGATGCTGGTCCACTCTTGTTTGGTATTGGCTGATGGTACTGCCAATATAGTTCGCTTTGCAGCGAACACAATTAAAAGCGTAGATAGTGGACGAACCAAGTGGCTGGGGTGTTTTTTCTTTATGGTTAAGGTAAGATTTGATGCTATTGTTGTTAGTGAAGACAAAATGAAATTTAATTTGGGGGTAAAGCAGGGTGAGACGGAGTTCTGAAAGTATTTTGTGGCTGATGTGGTCTTAATAGGGAAATGAAAAATATTGTACGTCTTTTTTAACAGTGGGAACTTTAAGGGGGGGAGGTTGATAAATATTGTTAAGAAAGTTTCTGGTTAAAGATTGTAACAGATGTTTTGGGAAGGAGTTATTAATGCTGAAATTATGAATGAATTCTATTTCATGGTGGAAGGATAAGTACGAAGAGCATAGATGATAGGCGCGATGGATTAAAATTTTAATACTATTTATTTTATATAGCAAAGGGGTGTGGCTTAGGAAATTAGTACCTAGGCCTGTGTACGTAGGTTTTCGATATATGGAAGTGCTGAATTTGTTGTTTTGTTTAGTTATCTTACCTTAGCCATAAAGAAAAAACATCCCAGCCATTGGCTTCGTCCACTATCTACGCTTTTAATTGTGTTCGCTGCAAAGCGAACTATATTGGCAGTACCATCAGCCAATACCAAACAAGAGTGGACCAGCATCGTGGTATTTCTACCAGAACTTCGCAGCCCTTGAACAAACCCTCCAAATCAGCAATAAGGGATCATTGCCACCTTCACAACCACCCGTTACTTCCCTCCAATTTCAAAATCATTAATTCTGCCAACCAACTAATCGACCTCCGCATACTTGAGTCCTTTTATATACTCAGTATTCAGCCAACCCTCAACGACTACAGTTCCGCTTTCAACCTAAACATCGCCAAATAAACTCTCATATTGAAAAGAAATCCACCATCACTCCACCTGCTTCCATCTTTCTAATATGGATTTTTTCAACAAGCAACCATCCCCAATCTTCTATACAATTAGTCTTCACTACGTTAGCAACCTGGTAAGACCCCCCCCCCTTAATTCTGATTCACCTTTTAACCGTTTCATATTTTTTACTTAGTGTCCACATTCTTATACTTTATATTATTTCATTTTTAATCTTTTAATTTTAATTTAATATATATTGTAGCCATTGTTGCACGTTCATTTTAATATATTGTTTGTTTTTGTTTATTATACTTATTTATTTCTATTTGATTTTAAACTTTTTAGCACTGATGATGGAAATTGAACTTTTCCGAAACGTCTGTAAATAAACATGTACCATCTTTTCGTCCTCCTATTCCTCAGTAAGCTACGTTTCCCTAAGAACAAACCATTCAACCAAGGTGTGTATATATATATATATATATATATATATATATATATATATATATATATATTATTATATATATAATAAATAATAATATAAATTAATATTGATTTTATAAAATAATGGAATTCAGTATATTGTAGGTGTTATTCAATAACTAATAAAAAGAATTCACTTTATCTTTTCTCAAAAATGAAATGGAAATTAATAAAACGAAAATAAACGAAAACAAAACAACAAAAAACCGGATGAGAAATGCTGAAGGAATGAACGAAACGTACTGGTAGAAATGAAATAAAATACAAATGGCTTCACAGTAAACAATGGAAGACTGAACGAAGTGGCCTTTTCACTATAAATAATGATGTTGTAGACGTTGTCTGCGGTCATTGAAAGAGGATCGAATTAGCCTCATAAGATCGTAAAAAAATGATAACATTAAATATATTTCGCATTATTAGTTTTACTCTTATTCTCTCTCTCTCTCTCTCTCTCTCTCTCTCTCTCTCTCTCTCTCTCGACCCTTAAGCAAGAATTGGATTTTGAATGTAGTGGGCGGAGTCGAGAAGACAAGGAACAAGTAGTTTCGCTGCACTTTATATCGAAATTTAGATCAATAAAAATAAAATTAATTTTGGAGTTCTCTGTTGGACGCCTGAAAAAAGCAGACAAAACGATGCTCTATTTATTGTATGAAAGAGAAGGAAATTGCACTTCAGAAGAAGGGACTGATTATAGTCGACGATTTTAACCATAAAAATATCTCATGGAAGAGTTTAGTTGAAGGTCAGGGAAGGCAGACCACTATATAGCAGAACAGTTTGGGATTATTTATTTATTTATTTATTTATCATTATCATCATTACCATTATCATTACCATCATCATCATCATCATCATCATCATCATTATAATTTTCATTGTATGTACGAGGGTGGGCTGAAAAGTAATGCCTCCACTTGAATAATTCTGGATTGTGTAGAGGTAACCAGTTAAAACTGGTTTTGTGTTATAGCCTAGTATAGCCTACACTCATTCCACACGTTGGTTCAGTATCGATTACAATGGAAAGGAGTAAAGACGTTCGCTTCAAGCAACGTGCCGCAATTCAATTTTTGACCGCGGAAAGTGTTGCTCCTATAGACATTCATCAACGAATGCAAACTATGTACGACAAACAAACAGTGTGTTGATGTGATTACCGTTCAACGTTGGGCGAGGCAGTGTAAAGAAGGAGAAGCAGGGCAAGAAGATTTGCGAGACAAATCGCGAAGTGGAAGGCCTGTAACGGCAACCGACGAGTTTCATCGGAACTACGTTGACAAACTGATTTGTGGGAATCGTCGCATTAAACAAATGAAATTGCTGCAATGCTCGATATCTCCAAAGAGCAAGTGGGACACATTATCAGTATTCTCGGTTACCAAAAGGTCTGCGCCAGATGAGTGTTTCACATGCTCACTGCCGAGATGAAAACTGAGAGACTACTCATTTGCCAAGAAAATCTGCAGCGCTTCGAAAATGAAAGAGATGAATTTCTGCACAGCATTGTGACAGGAGACGAGAAGTGGGTCCACCATTATGACCCTGAAAATAAACGTCAATCCATGGAATATCGGCACAAAAATTCAGCGATGATGATTGTTTTGGGGGATATCAATGGTGTGGTTCTCGAAGACTACGGAAAGAGGAACATCAATCAACTCCGCACGTTATATTGAAACTCTGAAAAAGTTGAAAAAACGGATCAGGAGGGTTCGCACCCACAAAAACGCAGTCATTGTTCACCATGACAACGCACGGCCTCACACTACTGTTCAAACGCGAGAAGTAATTGAGGATCTGCAATTCACCGTCTTGTCGCATCCACCATATAACCCCGATTTAGCACCATACGATTTTCACCTCTTTCCTATACTTGAAGAACATCGTGGAAATCGCTACGAGTCTGACGAAGAAATTAAGCTCTCCGTGAAATTTTGGTTTCGTAGTCAAAGCTCCAAGTTTTACAGGGATGGATTTCAAAAACTCATTTACCGTTGGCGTAAATGTATTGAGGTAGAGGGTGATTTTATAGAAAAGTAAATATATCGTTTTGAAGAATAAACTCTAAGGTACATATCTGCTTTTGTTTCGATAAAATCCTTCAACTCGTTTAAAATTTATTTGAGTGGAGGCATTACTTCTCAGCCCATCCTCGTACATGTACAAAGAACATGCAATAGATGTAACAAGAAATACATAAGAATGGTTCAGTAGGTAATTTCCTGTACATACACAGCATAAAACTGCCATTCGCAAGCAAATTTTATACTTTATCGGCAGAACATATAGATTATTTACGGTAAGTCAAAATGAAGGGAATAATGTGTAAAATTAAATATAAAATATGATGGCTGGTGACACTGGATGCTGTGAGATACTATAGAATATATGTATAATATTAAATACCTTGGCATTGTACAGGAATTGATATATAAATAACTTGACATTACATAAGCATTTTGAGGCTCTGCAGGAATAAACTTTATTTATTTTAACTGGAATTGATGTATAGAGAGAGGGGAACGGGAAAGAAAATTGCACTTGAAATAAGTAAGGAACAAAGATGGTGTGGTTTCTTGATTTTATGATTTTATCTTTCAGTTTGTTCTGGAAGCATTTTAGCGTAACAGACTCTTTCGTCTCTTTATCAAGGTTGTTTCACAGGTTTGGTCCATTGGAACATAAAGTTCCAGTTGTATAATTTACAGTATAATTTGGTTTTCTTGTGTCGAGATGGTGTTGGTTTGGGAAGTTAATATTTTATTGTGGATGATTTCTGGAGCAGTATTATTGACAACTAACAAAAAGACCCACCCTATGGGCGGGCTATTTTTGCTAATTCCTGCGGAAGTGATGGCTTCCTTTTTCTTGCTATGTTCAATCCCTAAGATTCTTCGTTTGAATTAAGTTTTCAGAATATTCAAGCAATAAAATGTAATGAAAATTATTTTAAGAAAATTTTAAGCAAGTTAGAGTTTAGCATTTACAATTAGCTCACGAATCACTTAAATTTTAAATAAAGATTCACAGATTTTACTTGAAGTTCACGAATCACTTAAATTTTAAATAAAGATTCACAGATTTTACTTGAAGTTCACGAATCACTTAAATTTCAAATACAACTTGTCACCTTTTTTTTTTTTACGTATCATGGCTTCCGATGCGTAGCTGAAAATGTTGATGGCTACATTCTTTTATAAATTTATTGACCAATTTGATTTTCTTCATTCCACGAAAGTGTATGAAACTCTGTAGAAGCGTGTTGGGACTTGGTTTACTTGTAGACTTTAATGATAGGGAAGGCCACCAGGCCACGCTTCTATAAAATTTTGTAATTTTCTAATAGCCGGAAAAGCTAGCAGATCAACAAATTCACGAGAGAAAGCAACCCTCTAAATTTTGAGTTTCACATCCCAAGACCAATAAGCCAAAATCTTGAAATTTAAATGCTTCTTGTTTTAGTATATAATTTTTTGTGGATAAATTGGGATACATTTTTTGGAGGAACACCCAGTCTGAAAAAAAAAAAAAGTTGCTAAAAACATTCCAGGGATCCCAAAAGGTGATGTCACTAAGTTTCATAAAAATCGGTCCAGCCGTTTGGACATGAAAAAGAGACAGACAGACAGACGGACGGACAGACGGACATGCGGTGAATTATAGTATGACTAGCAAAAATACTCGTCCTACGGGCGGGATATTCTCTTAGCAAGTTAGAGTTTAACATTTACAATTAGCTCACGAATTTTACTTGAAGCTCACGAAGCAGTTAAATTTCAAGTACAACTTGTCACATTTTTTTTTACTTATCATGGCTTCCGATGCCCAATTACTGGGGATTTAATTATTTGGTCAATAAAACTAACCATGAAAATCTTAAGCTTCACAAATCTTGACACAATGTGAAATTCAAATTTTCATGGCTGCATTCTTTTCTATAGTTTTGTCGCGGTGCTGGGGCCTTCGGGCCCAGTAATGGGGGGGGGGGGTCTAGCCACACATATATTTTCGTTCATTACTCATCACCCCCATTCACCACCACCATACGAACTTTGGTAGAAATCGGTTCAGAGACGTAAAAGTTTTTTCTGCAGACACACGGACATACAAACACACAGACAGACACACATTTGCTAAATTATAGTAGTAATGATGATGATGATGATGATGATGATGATGATGATCTACAGATCTCTACAGAAGCTAAGGCTAACAAAGACCTTAAGATCCACTCTAAGGTTAGTCCGAGAGAAAGAAGAGAGTAAGGGGTTAAAAGAAGAGAAGAGGAAGTTAAAAGAAGAGAATAAGGGGTTAAGTAAGTAGCAAAGCCTATCATTCGTGGGTTAACATTCACAAAAAGAGAGAGAAAGACTCACCATCATCATCCGCCAGCCACTGCTGACAAGTCGGAAAAATAGTCGAAGAGAATAGGAAAGGGGTGAAAGCTGAAAAGAAGTAAAATAAGAACGCTTACAAACTATGCAAACACAGTCTTAACTCAAAGAAACACTGTCATACCATGCAAACTACAGACATGCAAGTAAAGAGAGGAAGAGAAAAAAAAAAAGTATGAAGCGTATACAAAAAGTGGGTTAGTTTACATTACGAGCTACATCTAAGTTCGTGTTAGTCTATTTTTTTTTAACAATATAAATCTAACGCTGGCATATCACACGCTGGCATGTCACAAGCTGGCATCAATCGTCAACAGACTCCAACCTCGACTCTCATCCCCAGAGCTCCTGTTGCTAATTGTTTTATTATTTTAAACGACGTTAATATTTTTAAAATGCCTATCTAAACCGGTTTTTAAAATATTTAACGCTGGTAGAATTCACGACGGACGCGGGAAGATTATTCCATTTATCAATTACTTTAAACGTAAAAACGTTTTTTTAGCGATATTAGTAATGAAACGCCTACCACGTAATTTAAATCCGTTATTACGAGTATTGCTATTATCGAACATGAACAATTTGTCCAAAATTTACGTTATCGATTTTATTAACGATTTTGAAAACTTCAATAAGCTCCCCCCCCCCCCCCTTTAATCTCCTAGTCTCGAGTGAATGCAAGTCTAACTCTTTTATTCTATCTTCGTAAGACTTGTTGCGTAGTGACGGAATTAGTTTCGTGGCGCGTCGCTGAACCCTTTCCAACCTATCAATATCCTCACGCAAATACGGGCACCAAACTGAACGCATACTCTAAGTGAGGCATGACTATGGACTTGTAAAGGGCAATATAATATTCTTCGATTTAAATTCGAAATTACGCGCTATGAAGCCTAACATCCTATTACTTTTGCGCAAGACTCCAGGCACTGGTTCCTAACTCTTAAATCCCTAGAATCGCGTACGCTTAAATCTACTTCCTCGTTAACACTCGCTAACTGTCTATCGTCCATCGTGTACATATAATTATTGTTACGAGAACCTATATGCAAAACTTTACATTTGTCTACGTTAAATTGCATCTGCCACTTATCCGTCCACTCCATAATCCTATTTACATCGTATTGGAGCCTATTTCTATCGTCCACGTTAAGAACTTTACTGCCTATTTTAGTATCGTCCACGAATTTTGACATGTTACTAATCAAGAGTACATCTATGTCGTTAATGTAGATTCGAATAGCAATGGGCTTAACACTGAACCCTGAGGGACACCGCTACCTACATCCAGCCACCCCGATTCTCTCCCATTAACAACGACCCTCTGTTTCCTAGCACGAAGCCATTTCTCTAACCAGTTTGCTACCTGACCGCGTATACAGTGCGCTTTAACCTTCGCAATTAATCTTCTATGCGGAACTGTATCGAACGCTTTTTTAAAGTATAAATAAATAACGTCAGCCGCTCTATGCCTATCGTACTCGCGCACTATTTCGTTATAGAACTCATGATGATGAGGATGACGATTTGATACATATAAGTAGAAAAGGTTGGTTTGTGAATATCTTTAGTTTGAGAATTTTTAAACCGTAGAGCATTATGTTTGTTCAGTTTGTAAATTTTCTTAATTATCCTTTATTGCATTACCACCAGTGACTGAATTACTGTAAATATTGTAATACACTTCCATAAGCACTAATTCAGTACTCTAGAGTGTGGCGTAACCATTAGTATAATATATGGATCTAAGGACTTGTTTTGGAAGTGCTGCATCTACGTTTATAGTTATTAAGTATAAACTTTGGCTAATATTTTGCATCGATCTTCAATGTGTGTTCTGAAGAATAGGTTTGCGTCGAGAGTAATCCCCAGAAGTTTGATAGACTGCAGTCGTCGTCATCGGTTTCTTTTTAGTGATGACTATAAAGGTGTTTTTTTTTATATTTATGCATAGTATTTTGGGAAATTAAGCCAATTTACTGTTGGTAGTTGTTTGGAGTATCATAAGTCTTTGTTTGAAGTAATGATGGCCGTATCATCTGCGTACTGATAATAGGACGAGTTGGTCATTGACCACTGAAAGTAATTTATGTAACGGAAGGAAACACAGATCCTTGCCAGAATGCTCGCTTGGGGGCATTCCATAAGAAATGGATCATGTCTGTAAAGTATGAGAATCCTGTGCTATACTATAAACCGGATGCTATTACTAAAGTATGAGCGGAACCATCTTGAAAGTAGTCCCCTAAAGCCTTAATAGTCGAGCTTTTAAAAGTAAAGTACTATGTGAGAGGTTTTAGCAAGATCAAGTATAAGATGATTATTTTTGACGTTTTATTTTAGTCGTTCATATTGCTATAAGTTCTAATATAGCGGTTGTTGTGTAATGGTCGTGTTGTTACAGAAGGCAAATTGTTGTTTGTGTATTGTTTTGTGTTTAATAAAAAACTTATTTGATTATATCGGTATGAATGTTAAAAAAGTGAACAAACTTCACGACTTCGTCTCCCGCGAAATTTTCACGAAGAGAGCTGATAGATATACAACATAAAGATTTTAGTTCACTGTGTTTATTTTCATACTGTATTAACATTTGTGAGCTAAAAGAAGTAATGATAATGGAAATAAGAAAGATGCGTTGATACTGGAATTATGCGTATGCAGTAAATGAGCCTGAGGTGCATTTTACAACCCCACTGGACTAACATGTCTTCTGTTGTATGGCTTTGTTTTCAGAAATTCTCTCTCTCTCTCTCTCTCTCTCTCTCTCTCTCTCTCTCTCTCTCTCTCTCTTTACACACACACACACACACACACATATATGTGTGTATATATATATATATATATGTGTGTGTGTGTGTGTGTGTGTGTGTGTGTGTCTCCTACATGCCTGCTGCATGTTCTTGTCAAGTAGGATTTTTTTTCGTTAGCACTTTGGACGCGAGTGTGTTGGTTTCCAGAATCAAGTGTCTTAGCCGTTATCCATCCGAACCAGTTATACGCAAAATGACACCAACTAAAATAATACCACATACACATAAAAAAAGGGAATTGAAAATGCTGAAGGGATTCGGGCGAGTCTTTCTTCACTCTTGAATTTAATGACGAAGAAAATAGTTACAGATAGATCTGACGTTAAAGGTATCAAATAATTTCGGGTTACAAGTTCAAATAAATGAAAAGAGACATGTGATGTCTCAGTGGAGGTTGATGCAGGAATTAATTAGCTACAATATAATGAGAAAAGAATAGAACCCCCCTTACCAAAGGGTGGCTCTAACAGGAATTATAAGTTCAGAGTTCCCACTCCAGGCGGAGGCGAGAGAGAGAGAGAGAGAGAGAGAGAGAGAGAGAGAGAGAGAGAGAGAGAGAGAGAGAGAGAGAGAGAGAGTGTAGAGGCAGAACTGTTGAAGGTGGACTCAGGGATGATGACAGACGAATTACATGGACTCTTCGGTATAATATGGGAAACCATTAAGTTTCCCAAGGAATGGAGAGAGGGTTTGCGGGTAAAAATACCATAGAAAGAAGCTCTATGGCGATGTGACAACTGGAGGGGAATCACACTGTTGTCTATACCTAGTAAGGTGCTGACCTATATTATTTTAGAAAGAATAAGGAGGGAGGGGATGCTTGGCTAAGAAGAGAACAGGCAGGATTTAGAGAGACCCGATCCTGTGCCGATCAAATCAATACATTGAGAATAATTGTGGAGCAGAGCTTGGAATGGCAGTCCAGCCTGTATTTGGTGTTTGTAGACTTTGAGAAAGCTTTTCATAGTGTGGATAAAGGTTGTATGTGGACAGTGATGGAAAACTATGGAATACCACAGAAGATTATTAATATCGTTAAAGAATCATACAGAGGATTTTCTTGCAGAGTGGAATATAACAGGAAGTTTACAGGACCTTTTGAGGTGACAACAGGAGTGAGACAGGGTTGTCTGTTGTCACCAGTGATATTTTTGTTAATGCTAGATACTGTAATGAGGAGAGTGGTTGGGGATTGCTGGAGGTTTTGGAGGATTTGAACTGTGCCGACGATT
>JAJOZX010011359.1:27500-47500 GCA_023014485.1 Bathynomus jamesi
ACATTACGCCCTTACCCAGGAAATCTGTGAAGCCACGAGAAAGGAGAACGTTTTGGATTTAATGTGGACAAATAACAACGAGATAATAATAAATAAAAAAGTACGCACACAAAGTTCTCCGACCATAACCTCATCGATATACAATTGAAGTTAGCACCCAGAGGTCCGAAAACGCATCCCAGAGAGGCAGATGGAATATTTGAAGGCTTAAACATAAATTCAAAGAAAGTAAATTGGGAAAACGTAATAAAGATTTAAAGGAGTAAATTGGGAATTGCTACTACACGAGAAGACTCCACAAGAAATACTATGTATAATAGAGACGGAAACCAAACCTATAATACTGAAACATATTCCAGAGAGACAGGAAAGAAAACGTAGCAAGCTCGAGAGGAAAATCAGGACTCTATTCAGGCAACGAAGACAAAACCGTAAAACACCTCCACAGATGCAGAACTGATGCAAAGAGACTCAAACTAGAGAGGAAACTTGGCGAAATAGAAATGGACCTAAAGCAAACATTCATACATAAGACAAACGAGGAGGAAAAACAAGGTAGCAGAAAACATAAAAAATAACCCAAAATACTTCTACACTTTGCGAAAAGGAAAATGCAGTGTAAAGAGAGTATTGGACCGTTGATAGACGGGGAGGCCGAATACACAAATGACCCGAAAGAAATAAGTGAACTGCTTAGGGAACAATTTAAATCTGTGTTTAGCACCCCTAAGTCCGAGATGGAAGTGGAAAACCCAGACGAGTTTTTCGACATTGAAACAGATCAACCAAGAACAAATCCCGGCACAAACCTATTAATGGACTTCGAGTTCACGGAAGGAGATGTAATTACGGCCTTATCACAGATGCGAGACAATTCAGCGCCAGGGCCAGACACATGGAGTGCCACATTTCTGAAGAAATGCAAAGAGAGTATTGCAAAACCGCTATACTTACTATGGAGGAAATCACTCGACACAGGACAAATTCCACTCCCCTTAAAGAACGCGAATATTGCCCCCCTATTTAAAGGTGGTAACAGAGCAATGCCCAAAAATTATCGGCCAGTGGCTCTCACCTCACACCTTATAAAGTGTTTTGAACGCATAATTAGAGCCAAAATTACCTACTACCTACAAGAAAAAGACTTATACAACCCAAATCAACATGGCTTCAGGGCGGGTAGATCATGCCTGTCACAGCTACTAGACCACCAGGAGAAAATATTAGGAACATTGTGTCGAGGACAAAACATTGATGTAATATATACTGATTTTGCTAAAGCCTTCGATAAATGTGACCATGGAATCATAGCACACAAACTTAAGGATACAGGAATTACTGGAAAGCTAGGAAGGTGGATATTTAATTTCTTGACGCAAAGAACGCAAAGAGTGGTGGTAAACGGAGTTAAATCGGAAGTCTCGGAAGTCGTGAGCTCTGTCCCATATTAGCTGCTGTTCATAATAATGATTGCAGATATTGATGCAGATATTAAGGACAGTATTGTATCATGCTTCGCAGATGACACGAAGATATGTAAGGAAATATTGAACGAAGATGACATAAGAAAACTACAAAACGACATTGAAACATTATTCCAGTGGGCAGAAGACAACAATATGAAGTTCAACGAAGAAAAATTCCAACTTCTAAGATATGGTAATAACAAAGAGCTACAGAAAAAAGGGTACAAAACTCCGCAAGCCAAACAGATAACACCAAATCCACAAGTCAGGGATCTTGGAGTAATAATGTCGTCGGATGCAGAATTCAGAGAGCACTATAAAATCAAAATCACAACGGCTAGAAAAATAATGGGAATCATCTGGAGGAGCTTCCGCAGCAGAAAAGCAAACATCATGCTCAAATTATGGAAGAGTCTAGTCCTACCAATAATTGAGTATTGCTCAGTACTCACAAGCCCACACAGAAAAAGAGACATTGCGAGCATTGAAGCTATACAAAGGACTTTTACGTCTAAGATAGAGGAAACGGAAGGTGAAGACTACTGGTCTCGACTACAATCCCTGGAACTCTACTCTCTTGAAAGAAGGCGAGAGCGGTACACAATAATATACATATGGAACATACTTGAGGGCTCTGTCCCTAACCTCAGAAATGAAATAGAAACAAACTGGAATGAGAGAAGAGGCCAGAATAGGGGGCCCAAAGCTTTTCAATGTCCTTCCAAAAGAAGTGAGGAATCTCCAGCACACCAACCTGAATAACTTCAAGAACCAGCTGGACAGATTCTTGCGCAAAGTCCCTGACCAGCCATGCGTGGCTGGCTACGAGGGCAGGAGGCGATCAGAGAGCAATTCCCTCCTTTACCAAGTCCCGCAAATGAGGCGGGATGCTGCAGAGGGGTCGACCGTAGGTCGATCCTGAACCGTCGTTCAAACTCAACAAAAGTAAACAAAAGTAAGTAATATATATATATATATATATATATAATATATTATATATATATATATATAATATATATATATATATATATATACAGTATATATAATTACAGAGCCGAATTCTGAGACATTCTTAGCCAAAGTACGAGTATCTGATGCAAAAATAGAACCAAACATTACTGTGACAGATTATAAAAAGGCAAAAAATATTTGTCATCTTATTTCAAACGAAAAGAGAGAGAGAGAGAGAGAGAGAGCGAGAGAGAGAGAGAGAGAGAGAGAGATGAACATTCTTCATTTGATATGCAAACAAAGTATATTCTTCCTAAAGGAACTCATTAATTATACATAAATGCAACATTTTGAAGGTTTATTTAACATGATATAATGATGGTGTTTTAAACCTCCTCCGAACTAGTGATGAAAGCCGGTATTGAAAAACACGTATTTATACCGGTATGGACAAGAGACACGATACTGATATCGTGATTATCGATACTGGGTTTTTGGTATTGAAGAATTTTTCGAAAGTCACCATTTAAAAATGAAAAACTACAAGACTTTGTTAAAGACCAATTCAGCGGAAAGGAATTGAAACTCATTTTAGATCGTAAAACAAGATGGAATAGTCTTTTAAGTATGGTCGAACGATTCCTTAAATTGAAACAATCATCCCCAAAGCTTTAAGAGTGATTCGTTCTACTGAAACCATTTCTTCAAGAGAGTGGGAAATTTTGGAAGATCTATATGATACACTTCGTCCTGTTGAAATAATTCTTAAAAGGCTATGTTCAAAAGATGCATCTCTCTTGACGGCTGAAATCTCCATCAAATTTATTTTAAAGAAACTTGTAGAGAAGAACACTCCAACAGCATTGGAGCTCAAAGACTGTCTCAGTAATTTCTATTCTTCAAGGAGACAAAGAGATATTGTGGGTTTAATTAAATATCTTCACAACCCTGAAGTTTTAAAAGTCAAGAAGAGGAACTATTTTCTATTCCATCTAAACTAGTGCTCAAAAGAACTGCAGAAAGGATTTTTAAAAGGATTTTTCCTAAGAATGATGAAAATTAGTTGGTTTCGAGGAAGAAAGCGAAGACCAAGACTTACAAGCATCTAACTACTCAGAGAATGTTACTGAAGACAAAAATAAAGTAGATGATCCATTGATGTGCGAATACATGAAAGAAATAGAGAAATTAGAAAAGGTACCATTGAGAAGCAATGCAACTAACTTTGATCCTACTAATGAATTTAAGTTCGAAGTTTCTTCACAAAGAAGTGAAAATTAGAGAAGTGGACAAGGCATTGCTTTCCATTAAACCCACTAGTGTAGAATCAGAAAGAGCTTTTTCTGCTGCTGGCTTATTTCTGACCAAGCTAAGATCAAATCTCTCTGAAGAATCATTAGATAGTCTTTGTTTCTTCAAAACTTACTTCCAAAACCAAAATAAGAAATAAATATGCGAAATTATTACTAAACCTTTTTTTTTAAATTGCTATTTTTCCTTTTACCTTTGGTTATCTGATGTACTTAATCATTATAAATAGTCCTTCCTTTTTCCTGCCTTTCCCTAGGAGCTGCTGCTGTTCAGTTTTTTTCAGTCAATGATATTTTCCTTTGGTGTCGGTGACAGAATTTAAAAAGTAACTTCAGTTTTTATTGTCGTTAATGTGGTGAGTACTACGGGTCCTGCAGGCTTGTGGGAGGGTTGGTACTTGGCAGGGTGACACCAAAAAATCATTATAAATTATTCTCTGCATAAAACCAGTATCAACACCGGTATCAGTAAAATAAATGTTCAAAATCGGTATTAAAAATTGTCGGTATTATTTCATCCCTATCGGAACCTCTGAGGTCAAATGAATGGAGACGATCTACAGTTTTACGTTGGATCGAAACACGGGTCGCTACATAATCTGATTGCAGAGAACGGTCTCCATCCAACAACCTTCAGACCCAGTGCCACCTAACTTCGATGATCGATTGGAAGCGGTGTTACGATACTAACATAAAAATCACATATATATACAGGGCGTCCCAAAAAAATGTATACACCACTTTAACAGCTGATAGCTCAATTGATGTTTCTTTCTTCAAGTTAAACCCATTAGAATTAATAATGGCAGTCAGACTAAGCTTTGAACAAAGGAAATTCATTCTAAAATGCTACTGGAAGTGTGAAAACGCAGTTGAAGTGCAAAGACAGTTTAGGAGGGAGTTTCAAACAGATCCACCAACGCGACTACCATCACTCGAATTAGAGATGGAATTAGCCGATGGAACTGTTCAGAATGTCCACAAGAAGCGTTCCGGAAGACCACGGACATCGGACAAGCCCCACAAAGCAGAAAGAGTACTGGAAACGTATCACCAAAGTCCAAGAAAATCTGTGCGGCAAGCGAGTCGTGAGGTAGAATTTCAGAATCGTCTGTCCAACGCATTTTGTAAGCGCTGTCAATGGAAAAGTTACATTCCAAGATTAGTCCATGCTATTAATGAAGATGATGATGATCCGGACCGAAGAGTGGAGTATTGCGAGTGGTACTTGGCACGATGTGGATGTGGATTGGACGAAGGGGTTTCGTAGAATACCCTCCGCGTTCACCAGACCTCACACCACTAGACTTTTTTTTATGGGGATACTTAAAAGACAAAGTCTACGCTATAAAACCTGCAACAGTCGCTGAATTGAGAGCAGCCATTGAACGAGAATGCACACAAATACCAAACGAAATGTTTCGTGATGTTTGCGATTCCATTGCTTCGCGTTATCAGCAGTGCCTGGACCAGAACGGACGTCAGTTTGAAAACAGGCGTTGACAAAACAATTAAATAATGTCTGTAGATTCTATTACATTTTGAAAATGAAATGTATTTTAATAAACACTGCCTTTATAATTATTTAAAGTGTGTATACATTTTTTTGGGACGCCCTGTATATATACTGTATATATATACACATTTTAACTGCAAACAGCACACAGTATAATTAATGTAAAGAACGACACTTGTGTAGAAGAGCGTTCCGCACAAGATGAGGAGGGAGAACGAACAAATGAAAAAATGAGGTACCTCCCGAGAATCGAACCCGGGATCATCCGATTGCCGGTTAGATATGCTATCCACTACACCAAGGACCTCGATCAATCAGAAGTCGTAATTCTCCTACATACGAGCAGAAACCAATGCCCTGAGGGGGCACCTCCGCATGCCGTACATATATACATTTTAACTGCAAATAACACACAGTATAATTAATGTAAAGAACGAAGCTTGTGTAGAAGAGCGTTCCGCACAAGATGAGGAGGGAGAACGAACAAATGAAAAATGAGGTACCTCCCGGTAATCGAACCCGGGATCATCCGATTGGTGTAGTGGATAGCATCCGAGTGGTGTAGTAGATAGCATATCTGACCGGCAATCGGATGATCCCGGGTTGTTTCGATTCCAGAGAGGTACCTCATTTTTCATTTGTTCGTTCTACCTCCTCATCTTGTGCGGAACGCTCTTCTACACAAGCGTCGTTCTTTACATTAATTATACTGTGTGTTATTTGCAGTTAAAATGTATATATGTACGGCATGCGAAGGTGCTCCCTCAGGGCATTGGTTTCTGCTCGTATGTAGGAGAATTACGACTTCTGATTGATCGAGGTTCTTGGTGTAGTGGATAGCATATCTGACCGGCAATCGGATGATCCCGGGTTCGATTCTCGGGAGGTACCTCATTTTTCATTTGTTCGTTCTCCCTCCTCATCTTGTGCGGAACGCTTTTCTACACAAGTGTCGTTCTTTACATTAATTATACTGTGTGCTGTTTGCAGTTAAAATGTATATATGCACGGCATGCGAAGGTGCCCCCTCAGGGCATTGGTTTCTGCTCGTATGTAGGAGAATTACGACTTCTGATTGATCGAGGTCCTTGGTGTAGTGAATAGCATATCTGACCGGCAATCGGATGATCCCGGGTTCGATTCCAGGGAGGTACCTCATTTTTCATTTGTTCGTTCTCCCTCCTCATCTTGTGCTCTTCTACACAAGCGTCGTTCTTTATATATATATATAATATATATATATATATATATATATATATATATATATATATATATATATATGAGGTGCAACTCCTTTTTCGGTTGCACTTATTGCACGCGCGGGTTCGTTGTTCACGATGACTGCCTATCCACTCTGATGGCCTTGCAATTTTTTCGGCACTTCTCTCGGCTTACTTGAAGCCCACTTTAAATTTCGACTTTCAATGTTAATTTACCCTCAGCTTACAAGAGAGGCCTATTGCAAGGTAGCATAGAAACAACACACTCCCTCGTATAAAGTTTATTTTGTTTCACTCAAAGTAGGACGTAAATTTAAAAGAAATCTACAGAAGTACGAGTACAAATTTTGTTCCAAAAAACAAATTTTCAGTTTAAAGAAAATGTTTGCAATTTTCAGGTTTTTTATTTGTGTGTAACTCTAAAAATAACACTAAATTCAACCTCCTTAGGTTTTGGAAATTTACTTACAAAATTTTGGAAATTTACTCTCAAAGGTTTGGCGCGAATTCCGCAGAGTTTTCCAGAAAAAAAGTCCATGAATTAAATGAAGTGAATTTTCACAAAGGTTTCAAATGGTCATGTGCGAACTTCACCAGTTTCTTCGGGAAACAAGATCACCACAAGATATTTACTCTTCCCTGAGGAAACATAATATTCAGCAAACTTACAATTTCAAATTTGACATGTGAACAATAATTAAATTTAAAGAAATTTCACAAAGTTCTTTTCTGTCGACTAACATTAAGCTCTTACAACTAAGTACGCGTAAAACAAAGGAAATTCAGATTTTCGAACAATGTCAGACAGTTTGAGACCAACTTAAAAATTTTTAATCATCTCACAAGGTTCAAAGATTTTTAAAGCCACTTCGCCTTTACAGGGCAGAACTACAAATGCTTTATAATTCTAAGTTACACCTTAAGATTCCAAGAACTCCTCCCTTTAGTGTCTAAAGGGCCTATCAGAACCATTCTCATTACATGAAATTATTCGTACAAAACTTGCTGATCTTCTATTGGCTCTAATCTCATTTTCGTTATATTTTACGCTCCGCCTTTCTTAAAGAAAATTTTAAATTAAAATTTAAAATTTTCTCTCAAGGGTTTTCCTCAGGTGAGACCAAAGAATAAACAAACCCAAACCTTTACAAGCTTCAGTAATGAAAAACAACCTTGTTAAGCTATATTTTCTCCTTTGTAGATTAATTACTCGACTATAAATCTCTCCGAGGATGTCAAACAAGAGTTTCTTTCTGATAACGCACCTGGCCCCTCGGCACTACCTTGGGTATCGGGTCACTTTACTTTTGTAAGCCTTCATTTTAGAAGATTTAAATTTTCACGAGAAATTAAAGTGATTTCAAAATCACTTCACTCTTTCTTTCTACCATTTTTTATTTACATTTTGATATGAAATTTAAGCATACAAATTCACCGCCACAACATCATATATATACAGGGTGTTTCAGGAGGAAAGGTCAATACTTCGGGAGGTGATAGTATCAATCATTGTGAGAATAAAAGTTCATATGAACATGTGTCTAATTCTGAATGGTTACGGAGATAGAGCTGTTTGAATCCACAAATACAAAAGCATTGTTAATGGTAATCAAGAAAGAGAAACCAATTACTGTTTCTAACATTTAATGTTTAAACAGTGGCATTTTGAATGGTATCAGATACAGAAATGACAAAATTGTTACAGTTTACAATACGTTTTCGAAAATCCCACCGTCAACCTCAATGCACTTTTCAACTCGTGTGCGAAGATCGCGTGTTGTTCGTCCGAGTTGATCTTGACTTTCCTTTATGCCGGCAGCAGCAGCATCCAAAATGCGCGAGAGCAATTCGTCTCGTGTATCCACCTTTCTTTTGTAAACTTGACTTTTCATCCACCCCCACAAACAATAATCTAACGGAGAGAGGTCTGGAGACCTTGGTGGCCATTGACTGGGACCACCGCGTGCGGAGGAAGAGCTGCGCGCGCATCAGATTCAAACAGCTTTATCTCTGTAACCATTCAGAATTAGACACATGTTCATATGAACTTTTTTCTCGCATTGACCGATACTATCACCTCCCGAAGTATTGACCTTTCCTCCTGAAACACCCTGTATATATGTATATATATATAATGCGAGTGCAGCTGGACCAATCCAGACCACTATCATACAAATTTTAGCTCAACTACTTGCTTACTTTAATATGTGATACGAATAACGCTTGAATAACACATTTTTGGTACAATTTCCTAGTTATTGAGAGAGAGTTACAAGGAGTTACAAGGAAACGAAGTACCTGAAAAGGCCTTGCGGCCCATACCGAGGAGGTACCAATGGCAACGGGTGCCAGGGAAAATTTTCTACACCCTCAATTAGTGTGCAAGATTTGGTCTAACCTTTTCTTGAACTGATCCACAGAGGAACTTTTCACAACTTCTGAAGGTAACCTGTTCCACGTGTCACAGATCTTATACGTAAAGTAATTCCCACACACACTAGTCCTAAACCGTTTCAAATCCAACTTCCAACCATTGTTGCGAGTTGGGTTATCATTTAAACTAAACATGCTTCTAAAATCGACATCGTTGAACCCGCGGAAGAGCTTGAAAACCTCGATGAGTTGACCGCGCAGCCTCCGAGTTTCCAGCGAAAACAAGTTCAGGGCGCGTAAGCGTCGATTGTAGCCCATATGCCTAACGAAAGGGATTAACTTTGTGGCCCTCGCCTGCACTCGCTCCAGCCTCTCGATATCTTTCCTGAGGGTGGGCGACCAGAACTGCACAGCATACTCCAGGTGCGGCCGAACCAGGGAGTTGTACAGAGAGAGCACAATCTCCTTGTTCCGAGAGAGAGAGAGAGAGAGAGAGAGAGAGAGAGTTACAAGGAGTTACAAGGAAAAGAAGTGCCTCAAAAGGCCTTGCGGCCCATACCGAGGAGGTACCAATGGCAACAGTGCCAGGGAAAATTTTCTTCGTGTGCAAGATTTGGTCTAGCCTCTTCTTGAAGTGATCCACAGAGGAACTGTTCACAACTTCTGAAGGTAACCTGTTCCACATGTCACAGATCTTATACGTAAAGTAATTCCCACACACACTATCCTAAACCGTTTCAAATCCAACTTCCAACCATTGTTGCGAGTTGGGTTACATTTAAACTAAACATGCTTCTAAAATCGACATCGTTGAACCCGCGTAAGAGCTTGAAAACCTCGATGAGTTGACCGCGCAGCCTCCGAGTTTCCAGCGAATACAAGTTCAGGGCGCGTAAGCGTCGATTGTAGCCCATATGCCTAACGGAAGGAATCAACTTTGTGGCCCTCGCCTGCACTCGCTCCAGCCTCTCGATATCTTTCCTGAGGGTGGGCGACCAGAACTGCACTGCATACTCCAGGTGCGGCCGAACCAGGGAATTGTACAGAGAGAGCACAATCTCCTTGTTCCGAAACTGAAATTGCCTCCTGATATAACCCAACAGCTTCTGGGCTTTCTTTTCCACATCTACGCACTGTTTGGTAAACTTAAGGTCGCTGCTAATTAGCACACCCAAGTCCTTTTCCAAATCAGTCTCCTCGATATTGTTCCCCAACATCGAGTAGTCCGACTTGGGATTGGCGTAGCAAACGGCATTTGAGAGAGAGAGAGAGAGAGAGAGAGAGAGAGAGAGAGAGAGAGAGAGAGTTTGACAAAAATAAATAGCCAACTTTTTTCCAAAACTTTTTTATTTCATTACAAAAGTCAATAAATAGCAAAAAATTTATTGAGTCGCTAAATGCAAAGGGGAAAGGAACACTAGTTTAAATATATTCAGTCAATTCATTTGTTATTATTTAGTGACGTGTATAATTAAATCAAAGTGTGTGTGTGTGTGTGTGTGTGTGGTGTGTGTGTGTGTGTGTGTGTGTGTTTTACCAAACAGTCACTTAAAATAAGGCAATACAGTTAAGATAATATCCTAGTAATACGTCTGGAAAACTATGGTGGTAATATATCATTAAATAACCACATTCCCGAAGTATGATAAAATACAGCGCTTACCGCACATTATAATTAAAAGTTATCGGACCAGAGTTTCGAAACATAGCAAGAACTTTGAATTAGAATAAAACAATGATGAAATGGAACATAATTACGAAGGAAGAGCTTTCTAGTACGAGAATACAATACATTTTTATTTTTATTTTGAGATATCTTAAATACAACTGGTAGGATAATGAGGGAGAGGATTTTGCATATTATACAGACGACAAAGTGAGAGAGAGAGAGAGAGAGAGAGAGAGAGAGAGAGAGAGAGAATTGGAGTTTTATATTTACAACCAAGAAATCATTCATCATCATTAAGGCGATAAATTTTGAAGAGTGGCTTTGGCTCTTCTGAATAGTAAACAAAAACAATAATATAATATATATATATAATATTATATATATATATATATATATATATATATATATATATATTAACTCTGCAATCAATGCGAACAAGACTTCATTCGCTAATCTACTCTAATTTTTGTAATAACAGCTCCAATTATATATAGTTATCCGAGATGAAAGGCTTCAAAAGCAGTTAAACTTACTGACCTAATTTTCTATTTCGTCAACATTTTTAATAACTTTATAAAAAAGTTAAAAAAATATACATTTTGTGGTACAACTCTTTTTTTTTTTTACGGTTGCACTTATTGCGCGCGCGGATTTGTTCGTTCAGGATGACTCTGCCTATCCACTCGGATGGCCTTGCAATTTTATACGCGCACTTTACTCGGCTTACTTGAAGCCCACTTTAAGTTTCGACTTTGAATGGTAATTTACCTTCAGCTTACGAGAGAGGCCGGACCTTTTCCGTTCTATGGACACCATTGAAATGAGAGAAATTAATATTTTTTAAACTTATTTTAACTTTTTATTAATAAACCAGTACATTTTGAATAAGGGAAATTTAATTTATTTAATTTAACAGCTATGAACATAAATAAAAACAAAAAATTTGTCGTTTCTTCAAAAATTTGACGATTTATTACATTGCATTATCATCATTATTGGTCATACCTAACTTAACCTAACTTAACTTAACCTAGCTTAACATAGCCTAACCTACCCTAACCTGAATTAACCTAACCTGACCTAACCTAACCTCGTTGGTTCTCATAGAACGGAAAAGCCCCGAAAGGCCTATTGCAATGTAGCATGGAAACAACACACTTCCTCGTATAAAGTTTATTAGGTTTCATTCAAGATGGGACAAATTCAAGAGAAATCTACAAATGCACGATTGCAAATTTTGTTTCAAAAAACAAATTTTCAGTTTAAAGAAAATGTTTGCAATTATTCAAGTCTCAAAAAGGATTTATACAGAGGGATTTTTAGTTGTGTAACTCTAGAAATAGCACTAAATTCATCCTTCTTAGGTTTGGAAATTTACTTATAAAATTTTGGAAATTTACTCTCAAAAGTTCTGCGCGAGTTGCGTAGATTTTTCCAGGAAAAAAGTCCGTGAATTAAATCAAGTACATTTTTACAAAGGCTTTGAATGGTCATGCACTAACTTCACCAGTTTCCTGGGGAAGCAATATCACTACAAGATATTTACTCTTCCCTGAGAAAACATAATATTCAGCAAACTTACAAATTAAAATTTGACAAAGAAATTTCACAAAGTTCTTTTCTCTCGGCAAAATTAAGCTCATACAACCAAGTTCGCATAAAAAAGGAAATTCAGATTTTCGAACAACGTGAGACAGTTTTAAATGAACTTAGAATATTTAATCATGCCACAAGGTTTAAAGAGTTTTAAAACCAATTCAACTTTACATGGCAGAACTACAAGTGCTTTATAACTCTAAATTACACCTTAAGATTACAAGAACTCCTCCCTTTAGTGTCTAAAGGACCTATCAAAACCATTCACATTACATGAAATTATTCGTACAAAACTTGCTGATCTTCTATTGGCTCTAATCTCAATTTCGTTATATTTTACGCTCCGCCTTTCTTAAAGAAAATTTTAAATTAAAATTTAAAATTTTCTCTCGAGGTTTTCCCTTAGGCGAGACCAAAAAATAAACAAACCCAAACCTTTACAAGTTTCAATAATAAAAAAAACCTTGTTAATCTAAATTTTCCTCTTTATAGATTAATTACTCGACTATAAATCTATCCGAGGATGTCAAACAAGAGTTTCTTTCTGATCGGATCATTTTACTTTGGTATGTCTTAATTTTAAAAGATTTAAATTCTCACGCGAAATTAAATCGATTTCAAAATCACTTCACTCTTTCTTTCTACCATTTTTTATTTATATCTTGAGATGAGATTTACGCATACAAATTCACCGTCAGAACATTTTTCATCTAGCTTTAAATTAAATAATAACACAGTAGTGTTATTTTGCAAGATGCAATTTCCAAATGGAAATGAAAATTCCTGAATACAAATATTTAAAGGTATGATCACATACATCAGATTGCAGTCACTGGCTTCTTTCACCTGCGGATATAAAATGCACTAACGAAATCACATTGTTTCCTTGGTGAACTCTAACTCCTGTAATAAGTTTACCTTTATAACCCAAGCATAAATATTTCAAATGATGGCTTTAGAGTGTCTTATATATATATATATATTTATATATATATATATATATATATATATATATATATATATATATATATATATATATATATATATATATATATATATATATATATATATATATATATATATATATATATATATATGCTGTTTTGGCCACAGTGTTTATAGATTAAGTCGTAGATAAAGAGGAAAAGCGTCAATGTTATTTGCAAAACATCCATTCAGGGTATAAGAGCAGCTTCCAGCATCATTGTCAAGTACATAGAGGGTTAACGTAATAACGAGACTTCCGTACGTGGCTCAACATCAAAAGAAGCAAATGTCCTTTGAGTAATCACCGTTTAATGAAGAGTTCAATCAGATATGAGTGACTCTGTGTCTTCAATTTGTATCGCAGACAGTCCTGATTTTATATAGGTCCAGCTGTTAGGTTAATTGAATGCCCGGTTAGGTTAATTGAATGCCAGGTTATGTCAACTGAATGCCCGATTAGGTTAATTGAATGCCCGGTTAGGTCAACTGAATGCTCGATTAGATTAATTGAATGCCAGGGTAAGTTAATTGAATGCCCAGTTAGGTTCATTGTATGCCCTTGACGATTGGTTAAGTCGTGTCATTTTCGTTAAAGCTAACGAAAATATCACGACTTAACCTCACCAATCGTCAAGGGCGTACAGTTGACCTAACCTGGCATTCATTTAACCTATCCGGACATTCAACACCCAGGTGCACAACCTCTGGCGGGACCTAATCAACATATGTGTGAAGTTTCATGTTTGTAACTGCTTCCATTTTGGACCTATGGCTGGAACAGACACACACACACATACACACACACACACACATGTCCTTTTATTATATATATATATGGTTCGCGATGAAGCTCGAAAAAGAGATGATGATAATTGATATCTGTTAAATTTAGAAAATGATTTAACATAAGCCCTCTGCGGTAGCTATAGCAACCATACTCACCAGGTTTATTTTAATTATGTATTAAAATTTAATTAATTAATTATTACCAATGCGTTTAAGACCTTGTCTACAGTTTATAATTAAACATATCTATGTAAATAGTATTAAATAAATTATTCACAATTATAATTTTAAATTTACAAAAGATATTTTCAGTGACTCTTTTCGATATAGAACAGTAAACAAGTGGAATAAATTATATTATCAACTGTAATAGTAAAGAGCACTTTCATAGATGTGTTCAGAAATGGACTAGACAAAGTCTTAAACACATTCGTCATAAGTGATTAATAATTAATTAACTAAAGTTAAAAATATAGTGAAAATAAATTAAATTTTTTATTTTATTTCAGACTTTACTTGGACCCTGACTCTCTCTCTCTCTCTCTCTCTCTCTCTCTCTCTGTGTGTGTGTGTGTGTGTGTGTGTGTGTGTGTAAAAAAAATTATTTACTTCTTCAGTTTTGTGCTGGTTTACTTCAGACGATTTTATTCGATCTTATAGAGAGGGTTCGCTACACTCTAAAGCAATGGTTCCCAATCTTTTCTGGTTCAAGGCATCCCAATGCCATCTGTCCTTCTTTGGCGGCACCTCGGAGGATTTTCATCTCCCACCGTTGAATATCCAGCATCCTCTCCTCCAACACCACCCAACTTCAAACTGAGCTTATATACAGTCCTCGTATGGACTTAATAAATCACGGATGGTTTATTTCATTCGAAATTTCCACATCGTCGTCAGTAACTTTGAATATTTTCGTCATTTTCATGAAATTTAACGGCACTACTAGAAGGCACTCGCGACACCTTGCTTGGGGGGAAATATTATTCTAAAGGATTAAATGTCATTTCTGTGAGTCTTTATATTACCGCTCTCCCCCCCCCCCTCTCTCTCTCTCTCCTCTCTCTCTCTCTCTCTCTCTCTCTCTCTATATATATATATATATATATATCACACACACACACACACACACACACGAGGGTACTTCAATAAGTCTCCGCACTTTTTATTTTAGTGATAATATAGTACTATAGTGTATAATTCAGAGCTGGGCATTTGCGGCATATTTTGCGGTACTGCGGTACTTGCGGTACCACCGCACTACCACCCCGGGCCCCCATAACGCAGTACCGCAAAGGATCGCTGAAAGTACCGCAGTACCGCTACCGCATTCAAATTTCCGCGTACCGGTTTGGTACCGGTTTGGTAGTGCAGCAGTACCGCAGTACCGCAATATGCCGCAAGTGCCCAGCTCTGGTGTATATATATATATACTCGTAATAACGAGCCAAACTGAGATCTATAGGCTTATTTAGGCTAGCAACAGTATAGGCTTATTTAGGCTACTCGTAGCTGTCACATATCTTATGAGTAGTGAGCATGACTGCGCCGCTTTCAATTTGTACTCTGGAAGAACAGAGATCCGTGGTTCGTTTTTTGTGGGCAGAAGGTGTGAAAGGAGCTGAAATTCACACGCGTTTATGTGCTCAGTATGGGAATAATGCGTTACCACGGCGAAGTGTGTACGAGTGGATTCAAATGTTCAAGGAAGGTCGGACATGTGTGACAGATGCTCAGCGCTCAGGACGACCGTCAACATGGAACTATAGTAACAAGTGTATCGTATTCTGACACTTCGGAATGAGTTAAAGCAAACAATTCGCACAAAACGGAGAGGGAGATTGTCGGAAGGCGTTATTCTGTTACACGACAATGCGCGCCCTCATACCGCTGCACAGACTAGAAAATGCCTTCAAGAATTAACTTTGAAGTTCTCGACCATCCAGCCTACAGTCCAGACCTGGCCCCTTCGGATTTTACCTGTTTGGACCACTAAAAGTCGCTTTGAGAGGTCAGCGATTCCAAGGCGATGATGACCTGAAGGAGGCGGTGCATGACTGGCTACGCACACAGCCAAAAACATTCCTTTGTGATGGCATTAGGAAGCTTGTAGATCGCTGGAATAAGTGTATTGAGAAACAGGGAGACTATGTTGAGAAGTGATGTGTTTATAATCTATCAGATGTGAAAATAAAATTGTGAAAACAATTTTATTTTCACTGAGTACTGAGGAAGGACTGCAAAGAATGGTCAATCGCTTGACAACAACGGCGGAAGAATTCGGAATGAGAATTAATGAGACCAAGACAAGGGTAATGAAAATTGCAAGAAGGAAAGGAGCACAAATAAACCTAACGATAGGAAATCGGACCTTAGAAGAAGCTGAGCAGTTTAAATATCTGGGAAGTTTATTACCAACAATGGAGATTGCAATAAGGAAGTAAGGTCTAGAATTGGTATGGGTAAGGTAGCTTTTGAGAAACAGAGAAGACTACTTACAGGTAAACTCAACTTGAATCTGAAGAAAAGGTTAGTAAAAAGCTTGATATGGAGTGTGGTACTGTATGGAGCAGAAACATGGACACTGAAAACAACTGAAAAGAAACTCCTGGAAAGTTTTGAAATGTGGATTTGGAGAAGAATGCTAAAGATAAGCTGGAGGGAACACCAAAGTAATGAGGAAGTACTGCAACAGGTGAGGAGGAAGAAGATCATTAAGGTGATAAGAGAAAGACAGAAGAAATGGATCGGACATGTGTTGAGAGGAGAAGGATTGTTGAAGGAGGTGATAGAGGGTAGATATGAAGTAGAAGGCCGAGGGGAAGGAAAAGGAAAGCAATGCTGGATGATTTGAAGGCAGGCGGAGCTATCATGAGATGAAAAGGATAGCTCAGGATAGAACACTTTGGCGGGACACATGAGTTGGACCTGCCTGATAGGCAGAACACGATATATATATATATATATATATATATATATATATATATATATATATAGAGAGAGAGAGAGAGAGAGAGAGAGAGAGAGAGAGAGAGAGAGAGAGAGGTAATATAAAGACTCACAGAAATGACATTTAATCCTTTAGAATAATATTCCCCCCCCAAACAAGGTGTCGCGAGTGCCTTCTAGTAGTGCCGCTAAATTTCATGAAAATTATGAAAATATTCAGTTACTGACGACGATATGGAAATTTCGAATGACATAAACCATCCGTGATTTATTAAGTCCTCGTTACTGTTCCGTCTGATGACCCCTTAACGTTTCTGAAGTCCTTCGGAAGCTGGTTAAAAAGTCTTGGCCTCCTGACAACCAAGCTATTTTCCTTCAGAGTTGAGGAGGTCCCTTGTCGGGCATTTAATTTGGGAACACTACACATCCTGCCTTTACACATCCTGCCTTTCCTATTTTCCAGTGTTGTTTGAATGGTAATTAGGTTTAGTTTGAGGTTTGGTACGAGTTTTTCGATCATTTTCCATATATAGACTATGGTGCACCTCACTCTTCTTTCCAGGGAGTACAGATTTAGTTTACGTAGTCTTTCCCAGTAGTTGAGTTCTTTGCAACCATCAATCTTGGCTGTGAAATGTCTCTGAGTTTCTTCTAGTCTATTAGTTTCTTTCTTTTTATATGGGGACGTCAAGACTGAGCAGTATTCAAGTTTTGGTATAATCAGTGTTTTTAGCAGGGGAATCATTACTGTCCTGTCCTTTCTTTTGAACGTTCTTAGTACCTGTCCCGCGACTCTTTTTGCTTTGTTTATAGCTATCTGATTTTGTGTTTCGAATTTCGCATCATCGGTCATTATTACCCCTAGATCGATCGCTTTCGTGCTTCTCTGAATTTCCTGTCTATATGGAGCATAATATGCAGCCTGTTTAAGTTCCTCATTTCTACCATATCTCAAGAGATGAAATTTCTTGGTGTTAATGTCATATTGTTGTCTTCTGACCATTTGTATATTTTGTTCGTGTCCCTCTGCAAGGCCTCCATTTCATTTACATCGCTGATTTTTCTGCTGATCTTTGTATCGTCTGCAAAGGATGTTACTATACTGTTGCTGTTTACTCCACTGTCTATGTCTGGAGTGGGGCCAGTAGTGTACCTTGTGATACTAAGCTGCGTACTTCCGATTCTGATATACCTTGAATTTATACCTTGATATACTTTGAATATATTAACGAATAGTTAGAGAAAACTTTTATGACATTTGGAAACTCGGAAAAAATTAAGTGATAACCAACATGGATTCTGGGTAGGAAGATCATACCTATCACAACTAATGGAACACTATAACAACATTATTAATACACTTGAAAGTAATAGAAATTATGATGTAATATACACAGACTTTGCCAAAGCGTTCGACAAGTGTGACCATGGAATCATAGCACATAAACTGAAATATATGGGAATAACAGGAAAAGTTGGAAAATGGGCATATCATTTCCTCAGTGAGCGGCAGCAAGTCATTACAGTTCAAGAAATATCTTCATCAGAGTCAGCGGTCCTTAGCTCAGTACCACAAGGAACAGTATTAGCTCCATTACTCTTCATAATCATACCAACTGATATAGATGAGGAAGTTACCAGTGACAGCGCAGTAACATTCTTTGCTGATGACATAAAAATCAGTAGAAAAATAAGAAACCCAGAGGATATAGGATCTCTACAAACAGACATGAACAGACATAAAAGTGGTCGGAAGGCAATAATATGAAATTTAACACTGAAAATTTTCAACTATTAAGGTACAGAAAAAGGGAGGAACTAAAATCCATGGAATACTATACCCAAATGGACAGAAAATTCAGAGAAATTCTAAAACAAAAGATTTAGGTGTTGCAATAACTGATGATACGAAATTTGAAACACAAAATAAGATAGAAGTAAACAGAGCAAAAGGAATAATTGGACAGATACTGAGGACCTTTAAACGAAAGGATAGGAATATAATGATTCCTCTATTGAAAACACTGATCATACCCAAGTTGGAATACTGCTTGGCTTTAACATCCCCATATAAAAAAGAAGACATTAATTAACTAGAAGGGATTCAGAGAAGCTTCACAGCCAAGATCAATGGATGCAGTGAATTAAATTACTGGGAAAGGTTATGCGAATTAAACTTCTACTCACTGGAAAGAAGAAGAGAGAGGTACACCATCATTTACACTTGGAAAATAATGGTACGGATAAACTGAATCTATGATGCGCAACTTCTGAGACACTCTGTAGTAATATATATATATATATCGGGTCGGCAAAAAAAATGGGAGACCTCGATCTTTGGCTGTAAAATCCAAAGTTATGGTCAGATTTCAATATTTTTTTCGCACCCCACAACTAAGTAAGTTTTCTATACGGTGAGTGGATTTCAAAGAAAACTAATGAAAATTACGGATTCATTGAATATTTCTTTATGCCACTGGAAATTCTCCATTTACACTACTACTGCATCAGTCTAGGACGGAACTCATCTATGGCTTTATTGATTTGTTCTTGTGGTAGCTCATCCCATTTTTCCAGAAGAAGCTGTCGTAAATGAGCGACATTTCTTACTTTGACCCGATAAATTCCCCGTGACAAATTTTCCCAAAGGCCGTAATCGACAGGATTTAAATCAGGACTGTTTGGTGGCCAAATTTAATACCGCTACTTAGTATTCTTTTGATATCTCCCGTATTATCGATTTTCTTGAGAAGCTTGTCCAAACCTCCTGCAGTTGGCTTACGTTAATTAAAATCGCTTTAATTATATCAACTTGAACCCGTGATTAGCAAGATTTTTCTGGAATATTCGCCATAAATCCAATTTCTCAGCTAAAATGTTAAAAGATGGCATACAAACCATAAAATTACCTAGTACTAACATACTAAAATTTCATGGTTCTATGTACGTATTTGCAAAGATATGAAGGATTTAAAAGGTCTCCTTTTTTTTTTTGCAGACCCGATATATATATTATCTATATAAAGGAATACAAAGGATATCAAACAACAACATACCAGCTGGTCCCTACGAGGAACCTTCCTTTAAGAAGGAAGGTTAAAAGATGTAAGAAAATTTAAAGACAGTGAAAGTTTTAAAGCAAAGCAGAGAGAAGAGGTTGAAAGGAAGGAAAGAAATATA
>JAJOZX010011359.1:52500-118096 GCA_023014485.1 Bathynomus jamesi
AATGTAGAATCCAGACCCCAACTTTCCCCTAATGTAGAATCCAGACCCCAACTTTCCCCTAATGTATAGATTATAGAAGCCAGACCCCAAACGAATCGTATAAGGACATCAATAAACAATTTAAAGGTTCATAGAAAATTTTATTATTATTATCACAAATAAAAACCATTAAAATCACACAATTGTAAAATCTTATATCAAATGTAGAATTCGGACCCCAGCCTTCTTTAGTTAGCTTTATAAGGCTAACTAACGAAAATATCACAACCTACCCTAACCAATCGTTAGGTTAACTGTACGCCCTTGACGATTGGTTAGGTTAGGTCATGATATTTTCGTTAGTTAGCCTCATAAAGCTAACTAAAGAGGCTGGGGTCCGAATTCTACATTTGATCCAATCTTATTAAGTGAAAGTTTAATTAAAAGGATATTGTGAAAAAATGGTATCACAAAATTGGAAAAACGTATTGTTTATGTTTTCATGCCACATAAATTCGTCTAAGTATAAATTTAAGTGTGATCTCCTACATCCATGCATTGATTTAATAAAACTTTTTTGGCGATTCCAATAGCTTTCAATAGTTTGTGTGTGTACTAGAAACTCAAATAGTTAAAGAGTAGCTTAAACAAGCCAAATGGAGAATACAGACCCCAACCTTTCGCTAATGTAGAATTCGGACCCCAACCTTGGTAGGGGTCCGAATTCTACATATGATCCCATTTATCATATATATATTATATATATTTATTATTTATATTTAGGTGTACAACGAAGAGGGATTCAAGGAGACACTTCGGAACCTATTTGATATGGCACATGCTGATGCCTTGTCTCTAATCAAAAACCCAGAAGACAAGGCCTTCTTGCTGGCCCAGCGAGAGCCTGGAAGACGGGGATGCATGGTGGGAGTAGACAGAAAAACAGCAGAAAAAGAAAAACAAGCTGCCCACAGGAAGATGGAGGAGGAGATGCGAAAGAGAAAGGTGAGATTGTTCTTCAAATTCCTACTTTCATTTGATTGCAATGATTAGGTTGTTCGTTAACACTAATTGTCCATTTTCTTCGATTGTATTGCAGGCAGTCAATGAAGGTGCATCAACGTCGGGTACAGCAGTATTGGTGTCCTCAACAGAATCCTCAGTCACTGAGGTATTTGTCATTTACCATTACTTATTCGGACTATAGTGGATTTAATTTTCCCAGAAGAGTTCCTTGTTCCATGCACGGTCTGTGTTTAACATATAAATTCTCAGGGGACCATTCTGAGTTTGTGTATATTAAACGGACGTGTTACGTGCCTTGAAAAGTGGACGCTCAATGTCCGGTTGAGGTTTAAGTTTTGTTTTTTTTGGCTAAAAATACAATAGACCCCTTTTTCTTTGTTATTCAATCCGACGGAATGCAACGAGTCTTTACTTAATAGAGGTTCTGAATGTAGGGACTAGGCTTGCTTTAAACCTAGGTCATGTCCCAAAGCTGGACCTGTCTGCTTTGCAGATAGCTGGGAGGAAGCTAATATGGGACGTCTTGCGAGAGACCCGTTGCCCACGTCGGGCTAGCATCATGAAAAAGAAAAACTATGGTATTTGTCATTTACCATTACTTATTCGGACTATAGTGGATTTAATTTTCCCAGAAGAGTTCCTTGTTCCATGCACGGTCTGTGTTTAACATATAAATTTCTCACGGGACTATTCTGAGTTTGTGTGTATATATATATATATATATATATATATATATATATTAAAGAGCTAAAGACTGGTTCTGCGTCAGGGGTAGATGACCTATCGAATGAGCACTTAAAATATGCAAATGACGTAGTATGTCTGCATATAACATTGCTCCTATCAGCCATGCTTCCTCATAGCTACTACATCCCTGCAGAGTTCATGAGGGTATATATGTTTGCCCCTGGTCAAAAATAAGTATGGAGACATTCTGTCCAGCAATAATTACAAACCTATTGCTGTCGCTTCCTGCTTCTCGAAACTAATAGAAAAACTCTTGTTACTCCGATTAAATGATTACCTATGGACATCTAATCAGTTTAGTTTTAAAAGGTCCCACTCAACTGACCTGTGTATCTATGTTCTTAAAGAAACAATATCTAAATACATTGACAATAATTCAACTATTTATAGCTGTTTCCTAGATATAAGTAAGGCATATGATAGAGTGAACCACAATATTTTATTTAAAAACTAGAAGACAAGAAGGGTCCCATGTACATATTAAATTTATTGAAATTTTGGTATTCCCACCAATCTTTTACCGTTAGGTGGGGCAATGTACTATCCGAATGTTTTGGTTCCTCTTGCCGGGTAAGACAAGCCTCCTTGCTCTCCCCTATGCTATTTAATGTGTATATTGATGGATTAATTGCTTCACTTAATGAGGGAACAGTGGGATGTTGTATAGATAACACAAGGATAAATAACTTAGTTTATGTCGATGATATGGTGTTAATAAGTCCCTCTGTTAAAGATCTGGATCGGCTACTAAAAGTCTGCGAAGAGTATTCGCAGAAACATGATATTCTTTTAATGTTACAAAAACTAAGGTTATGCATTTTCATCCTAAAAGCTGTAATCAGCCAGCTAATATAAGGTTTAAAATGAATGGTGAGGTAATTGAGGAAGTACAAGAGTTTAAGTATTTGGGTCAAACTATTACCAGCTCCTTGAGTGATGACTCGGATATAAGAAAACAATCTCGAAGCCTGTGTGCTAAAGCAAATATGACCATAAGGAATTTTCGATTTTGTACAAGTGAAGCTAAAGACACTCTCTTTCGTACTTTCTGCAGTAATATATACGGACAGCAACTCTGGGTGAATTATAAAAAAGGTTCTGGCAGAATAATAAATTTGCTATACAACAGGTCTTTTAGACTTACATAAATTACCCCCGAGATGCTCAGCTTCGCAAATGTTTGCTACCCGCAATGTCCAGAGCTTCTCGGAGGTGACAAGACGTGTTCAATACAGTCTAATGCAAAGAATTAAAAAATCAACTAACCCGATCATCCAAGCTATCCATGAGTCCTGCCATTTATCCGCTAAGCTATGGACTTCTTGGTATGAAAACGTCTGTCTGTAGCTCCACTTAACTTCGACATTACAGTATTATTTCTAATCAATTGTATATATTTCTATCCTTAGTATATGAACTGTCATTGTACTAATAATATTTGTCATATGGACTAATGACTATAGTCTGTCAATAAACCTTTTCATTTTCATATATAGATAGATAGATAGATAGATAGATGTGTGTGTGTGTGTGTGTGTGTGTGTGTGTGTGTGTGTCTATGTGTGTGTATGTGTGTGCGTGTAGGCAATTGGATATAATTGGGGTCGAGTATGTAATAATTTACAGATTTAGTGGGGTAACTTATTTGTGAGGTCACACTTTTGATACCTTGAAATATTAAAAATTTTATATGAAAAATCTAGAAACATTTTGTCGGAAAAAAAAAGATATGTTGGTTCTGATTAGGTTAGGCGAGATTAGCGAGTACCTCAGCACTTAATGACTGAACGAGAAACACTCTTTGAGCCCTCAATTGCGCCCGAAACATTTATCATGCCCGTCTCAGTTCAATGGCAAGAAGGTCAGGTTAGATTAAATTAGGTTTGGTTAATTAATATTTTTAGATACAGAGATTTAAAAAAGTTGGTAGCGCGCGCGCGCGCGCACGTGTGTGTGTGTGTGTGTGTGTGTGTGTGTGCGTGTGTGTTTGCTTAACAGAACCTTATTTCTCTCATATGCACCTAAGAAATGCTAAATATAGAATTATCCTCATTGAGTAAAACATTCTCAATAAGCTGGGATGAAAGCTCATCTCTTTAAAGGTTCTCTGCACGTATTTATTTTAGCCCAAAGTAAGCAAACGGCGCTCACCTTAATATAATAGGTAGTGTAGCCACAGTACATCACTGAAGACTCTTTATTTGTTTCTAATCAATAAGTCAGAATAGCCCGAAAGGTATTTTAATAAGACTATTTATATTATGTGACACAAATTTCGGATAAGAGTTGAACAGAGAGCAATTTTTTGGGGGGTTCTAACCCAACAACATCACGTAACGCCCTCATACTCGGATAACAAAACTCATTTGAATGCTATTTCATATATTCCGCCGGGAGATATTGGAGGGCGGGGCAGACCTTAATTTTATCAAGCGGTAGGTGATATGGAGAAATCATGATAAAGAATTGTTTGTTTCGGGGAAAGCGTTTCTGGAAATGTTTTTTCGGTCTGCGTTTATATGTTTGTTTTTCTTAATACATAACTGGTTTTTGTCAATTTCTCTCTTAATGTTCTCTGTTGTTGTTTTTTCTGTTGTTCTGAACAGGTCGCAATTGTAAGCGATTCTTTCTAATTTAAAGTAGGAGGAAAAATAGTTGCGAGATGTCAGACGGAGGACAGGAGGACATATTTTTTTCATGGAAGACTCTTCTACTGATATAATTTTAAAATAATAATAATAACTTTTATGCGTTAATCCCAATACGATTTTATAATTATATTTAATGGCAAAAATGTGAAACGTTTCCATTAACCCTTTGTCGCATAAATGTATTTCCTAAAATTGAGTAAAAATCGTTTGGCGTCAGCCAGAATAAGTCATAAAGTTAAGCCTTTACGTTAAAGGGTTCAATAGTAACGTTGAGATCTTAGTGTATTTGTTTAACAGAAAAGGAAAGTATCACTTTAGTCAAGAGACACTTTAGTATGAGAGAACGTCAATCATTTTATGTAGGTCAGTGTGTCGTAACACCGCTTCCCGTCGATCAGCTAAACGATATCGGAGTCTGGGTAGTAATTGGACGGAGGAGTGTCCTCTGCTTTTCAGATTATGTAGCTACCCGCGGTAGGTTCCCTCCTTCATATAATTTTAGATATTAAGAAAAAGGATGAACAACTCCATCAAGTAAATGAAATCTAAAAAAAATTTCCATTATTATTTGTTGAATGCGTTTTTACTTTAAACTTCATAAAAATCAGTGCATACAACGAATGTACTAAAACTTGATTTAGTTTAAAATTATAAACAATATAAACAATATAAATAATATAAATGTCCGTTAAGAATCTGTGAATATTTCACTGTATCCCTCTGTCCACAACGCCATGACTAAAGCTTGTACAATGTACAGTATAAAAAAAACTCCGAATTTTACTACTCTCCTTTCAAGTTCTTGACGAAGTTAATGTTTACGCTAACGAAATGTCCTCTCTTGGTCATTTTCCAGTGATTCTGAATATAGTTGGTCTTCTCTTGGTGTTGATACTCTCTGCGAGTTTGATCAGTTACAAAGTAATATATAAAAAAAAAAATTATATCGGGTATCAGTTCTAAACTAAAATCGGTTCAGAATTTGGTTATATATATATATATATATATATATATATATATATATATATGTTACGCCCAAATATCGAAATCACTCAGTGAGCGAAAAAAACAGCCACAACGCATTATGGATGCACCTAAGTGACCACACACCGATGTTAGATATTTTTTTCGCTTCATGGTCGTTCTCAAACAACCACAATGCGTTGTGGACGATTCGGATATGACCACAACGCGTTGTGGACGATTTGAAATGACCACACACCGATGTCTTTCATCAAACTCTATTTAAACACGACGTATATTGAAATGATATAAACACGACGTATATTTATCGACGTATTCACCGATTGAAAAGCAAAGTTAAGCAGATATGCTAGAAAAAAGGTAAAGTTCTTTAAAAAATGATTATCACTAATTTTCCCGTAGGTTTCGATTAATTTTAAGCAACTTTAGAATGAGACGTAAATGTAAAAACTAACCAACTGGTTAGGTTAATTGAATGGCCGGTTAGGTCAACTGAATGCCAGGTTAGGTCAACTGAGTGCCTGGTTAGGTTAATTGAATGCCCGGTTAGGTTAATTGTACGCCCTTGACGATTGGTTAGGTTAAGCCGTGATATTTTCGTTAATTTTAACGAAAATATCACGACTTAACCTAACCAATCGTCAAAGGCGTACAGTTGACCTAACCGGGCATTCAATTAACCTAACTGGGCATTCAATAATTTTAAAATCGTCCACAACGCGTTGTGGTCATATCCGAATCGTCCACAACGCGTTGTGGTTGTTTGAGAACGGCCATGAAGCGAAAAAATATCTAACATCAGTGTCTGGTCACTTAGGTGCATCCACAACGCGTTGTGGCTGTTTTTTTCGCTCACTGAGCGATTTCGATGTTTGGGCCTAACATATATACACGACATGGCTTCTGCTGGATTATTTCATTGACACTGTTAACACATCGTTGAAATTTAATCACAATTCAATTATTGCTCTATTTCAGTGACGAATTTTTCAGGATTTTTTTCAACTATTTGGAGAGAAATTTTAATTATAGTAGAAAGAACAATTGTTTAAATTGAAAGATTACGCCTTTAAATCGTACTTAAAATGGACTAAGACACGTTACTGTACGTTACATAAAGGCAATGATTTTACGCCATTCCGGACTTTGTGCTCAATAACGTTCTATACTCTCGAAAGCACGAGTTTAATAACGCTATACAAAAGAATATACAGGTCTGAGGTAATTCTGTGTGACTGCACAGTATTTCTCTCAAATCACAGCTATATATATATATATATATATATATATCAGCTTTAGGTTCAGCTTTAGGTGAGTTCGTACGACGGTTCAGGATCGACTTACGGTCGACCCCTCTGCAGCATCCCGCCTCATTTGCGGGATTTGGTGAAGGAGGGAATTGTTGTCTGATCTTCTCCTGCTCTCATAGCCAGCCACGTATGGCTGGTCAGAGACTTTGCACAGGAATCTGTCCAGCTGGTTCTTGAAGTTATTCAAGTCGGTGAGCTGGAGATTCCTCACTTCTTTTGGTAGGACATTGAAAAGCTTTGGGCCTCGTATTCTGACGGTATTTTCCATCCTCGTTTTCATGGCCCTTGTCCCACCGTAGCTGGGACCGTACAAAATCTGCCTCTTCTCTCATTCCAGTTTGTTTCTATTTCATTTCTGAGGTTAGGAACAGGACCCTCAAGTATTTTCCATATGTATATCATTGTGTACCGCTCGCGCCTTCTTTCGAGAGAGTAGGGTTTCAGTGATTGTAGTCGAGACCAGTGGTCTTCACCTTCCGTTTCCTCTATCTTAGATGTAAAAGTCCTTTGTATAGCTTCAATGTTCGCAATGTCTCGTTTTTTGTATGAGCTTGTGAGCTGAGCAATACTCAATTATTGGTAGGACTAGACTCTTCCATAATTTGAGCATGATGTTTGCTTTTCTTCTACGGAAGCTCCTCCAGATGATTCCCATTATTTTTCTAGCCGTTGTAATTTTGATGTTATAGTGCTCTCTGAATTCTGCATCCGACGACATTATTACTCCAAGATCCCTGACTTATGGAATTGTTGTTATCTGTTTGGCTTGCAGAGTTTTGTACCCTTTTCTCTGTAGCTCCTTGTTATTACCATATCTTAGAAGTTGGAATTTTTCTTCGTTGAACTTCATATTGTTGTCTTCTGCCCATTGGAATAATGTTTCAGTGTCGTTTTGTAATCTTTCTATGTCACCTTCGTTCAATATTTCCTTGCATATCTTTGTGTCATCCGCGAAACATGATACAATTGATATCTGCATCAATATCTGCAATCATTATTATGAACAGTAAGGGAGCTAATACTGTCCCTTGTGGGACAGAGCTCTCTACTTCCGAGACTTCCGATTTGACTCCATTTACCACCACTCTTTGTGTTCTTTGCGTCAAGAAATTAAATATTCATCTTCCCACCTTTCCATTAATTCCTGTATTCTTAAGTTTATGTGCTATAATTCTATGGCCACATTTATCGAAGGTTTAGCAAAGTCAGTATAGATTACGTCTATGTTTTGTCCTCGACAAAGTGTTTCCAATATTTTCTCCTCGTGGTCTAATTGCATCTCCTTCCGAGAACTCTAAGTCCATTAATAGGTTTGTGCCAGAATTTGTCCTTGGCTGATTTGTATCAACGTCGAAAAATTCGTCTGCGTTTTCTACTTTCATCTCGGACTTAGGGATGCTAAAGACAGAGTTAAATTGTTCCTTAAGCAGTTCGCTCATTTTTTGGGGTCATTTGTGTGTTTGGCCTCCCCGTCTATCAACGGACCAATACTCTCTTTGCACTGCATTTTCCTTTTCGCAAAAGTGTAGAAGTATTTTGGGTTATTTTTTATGTTTTCTGCTACCTTGTTTTCCTCCTCGTTTGTCTTATGTATGAATGTTTGCTTTAGGTCCATTTCTATTTCGCCAAGTTTCCTCTCTAGTTTGAGTCTCCTTGCATCAGTTTTGCATCCGTGGAAATGTTTTACGGTTTGCTTCCGTTGTTAAATAGTGTCCTGATTTTTCTCTTGAGTTGCTACGTTTTCTCTTTTGTCTCTCTGGAACATGATTCAGTAATATAGGTTTGGTTTCAGACTCCATTATACCTAGTATTTGTTCTGGAGTCTAATGACATCCTCAGGAACGAAAGCGCTTGAGCACCATTCTGTGTTTCCCTTTTCCTTCGTGGTTATTTTCATCATAAATATTATTCACGTATTACTTTCGTGAAATAATTTTCTGATATATATATATATCCCCGCAAGGGGGTTCTAAGCTCGTGCTCTTGAGTGCTCTTTGTGCTCGTTTTGTACGTGCTTGTCCTGGAGGTTTCACGTGCGCCCTCCCGGCCCTAGCACCCAAGGATGATGGGGCTCGACCCTGCAGTCCTTGTCATCCTTGGTCTTTTTCCACTTCGACTGTCCCCTCCACCCTTTCTTTTTCCTCTGTCTTTCCTCTCACTTTTTCTTTGTTTTTCCCGCCGAGATATGCCCTTTTAAATAGAGGCAAATCGGTTCTTCCCGAACTTAAAAAAATATATATATATATATATATATATATATATATATATATATATATATATATATATATATATATATATATATATATATATTATATATATATATATGGGATGAATTTCATAATTAAACACGTTTTCCTTGTGGGTTTGCATCATATATATATATATTATATATATATATATATATATATATATATATATACACAAAAGTCTTAGACATATTGCATCTTTACACTCTGACGCATAAGGAAACTAAACATGTATTCAATACAAATACACTTTTAATGAAAGAAAATTAAATTTAAATAAACATAGGTGTTATTTACGTTTGTGCCGTGTGTATATATATATATATATAATATATTATATATATTATATATATATATATATATATTATATATTATATATATTATATATGCGGGAGAAAAAAAGAATGAAAAATATTTCCTTTTATCCCGCCTCGAAATTTCATAAATTGCGGAATAAGCGAGATTTACATCCCGTAAAACCACCGAGAGTATTTTGTTATATAGTGAGTTGGGGATGTTGAAGGGCTCCATTGCAATCACGCCGCAGCGCTGCTTCCTACTAGATCAGCGAGGATAAGCAACATTGGGTCTGTTCAGTGGTTGGATGGGTGACCCTTCTCCGCGTTCAGATAATGTAGTTACCCTAAAAAGATGGTTCACATTTTACATAAAGCGGAAGATCCCTACCCCCTCCCCAGTCCCATGACCTTTACTTCCGTTACGAAAGGGGGTTAAACAACCCCAAATGTAATAATTAAAATTCAGAGTGAAAAAATAGATACAAAAAAACGAGAGAAAAAAAGAAAAAAAAAAAACCGCTTTGAAATAAGAGAAAGTTTCATTCGATCGTCATTTTCATTATTGCAAAACATCGTATTTGGCATTTGCTAATATCCTTTTATTAGAAAAATCAAGATATTTATTTCTCGACAGATGGTGTTTGTGGTTGGGGGCCTGTTCCCTAATTTGTTATTTGAGAACCATAACTTTGTCTGGCTAGATCTCTCTCTCTCTCTCTCTCTCTCTCTTTCTGACGTACATAAGTGTAAGCATGGAGAGTTTCAACTTTTCTTCCCTTTTAATCCTTTTTGAGTTAACCTGGAGTGGGCCATGAGGTCTTTGTTGGCCCGATACTTCAGTAATTAGAGGTAAATATTTTGTATAAAATCAAAACCATATGTTCGAGGTTTTTGTGACGATGCCAAGTAGTTGCTATACAATCAGTACAAATATATTATTATGTTAACTTATACTCGTACAACTGTACCATCTAATATATGATTTCTATGTGTGTACAGCACAATTTAAAGCTTTTTTTTCTATTCTCCTCTTTCCTATCAAATTTCCATGGCTACTTTTTCAGGGTCAAAATACTTTCTTTAACCTTTTTCCGTACCCGCCTCTGGCGGGGAGAGCGGAGGAAGGGGAGAAAGCTTATGCTTTTCTATCCAGTGTTCTATTGCTGCTAGAATAATTAAAAATTATATTAGTTTAATAAAGGTACGTTTACACAATGCTTAAAAAAAATCAACAATCAACAATTAACAACTTGACTGTTGACTGTTGATAAACTGTTTTCATTGCTGTCCACTTGGAGTACAAAAATGGAGACGGAGAAGCAAGTAGTGTGTTTGTCGCAGCGTTTATAGTGATAAATTCATTTAGGGACAGGAGAAAGAAACGGCGACAGTGGGTCAGAAATTTTCTTGGAAAGAGAGAAGAACAAGGAGCATATCGCTCACTTTTAAATGATTTGGTAATTGAAGAAAGAATAAGGTATAAGGATATTGTGCGTATGTCACCTAAAGATTTTGAAATACTGCTAACAATGGTGGCTTCAATAATAGTGAAAAACGATACTACGTTCCGAAAGTCGCTTTCACCAGCCGAGAGACTAGCAGTAACGTTAAGATTTTTGGATACGAGTGATAGCTACGGCACTTTGATGTAGCTTCATCGTATTTCCAAATCTACATGATATAAAATAATACCAGAAGTTTGAGATGCCATTGTTCACGTTTTAATTGAACTTGTAAGGGTAAGTAAAAATGCACTGATTTTATGAAACAATCTATTGAAAATCGGAACAATACAAAATTGAACATTGACATTCACGATTTATTACACAGAAGCTAACATTCTATTAAAAAACACAATAATAATAAAGCATTGAATATTGTCATTCATTTTTTCATACGCAAAAGCGAAGATTTTATTAAAAACTTCAATAATACAATATTGAAAATTATCATTCATGTTTTAAGATAAAAAAGCCAGCGTTCTATTAAGCATCTCACTAAAATACATTATTGAACATTGTCAGCTACACTGTAAGACATAAAAGCTACTTCTTTACAAATCTGTGTTGGCTAGAGACATCACGTAACATTCATACACATGCGCAGAGGCACTCATCAACAAATGTTTTTCGAATCCGAGCGATTAACCAGAATTAACAGAATCAACTTGTAAATTGTTGATTGTTGACGCGAAAATGTGAGCTCTGCCTACCTGTCAACAATCAACAAGCTGAGTTCAGTTGATTGTTGATTGTTGACGGTAAGTGTAAACGGAACCTCTCCGAGTGAAGCGAAAGGTCGTCGAGGCTTCCTCTTGTCCTTGTAACTCCTTGTAACTCTCTCTCTCTCTCTTTCTTCCTATATTATATAAATATATATATAAAATGCGCTTCGGTGGTGTAGTGGTTAGTGTCGCTGACTACGAATCCATCGACCCCGAGATCGAGACCCAGTGACGGCAGGCGGCGCGCAGCAAAACCCAGCTGTTCATCCTTCCATACAATAAAAAAATTGGTTGGTAGATAAATGGGTACCCTGGGTAGCCTATGGTTAAGACGCTGGGCTGCTGGTGGGGCGTGGTTCGGATTCCACGTTAAGCTGTAGGTCTAATGTGGAGTGAGAAGCTTGACCTTCGTCAGAATGAACAATTCGGGCGGAAGCAAAACCAAGGCTAACCAATATATATATATATATATAAGCAGTGACTAAGTGCTTTAGCTAGGTCGCAAAAACAGCTGTTAATATCTGAGTCTGCCAATTTGACTGCCAATTTAATTAAAACTGAAGTATCATAGTTTATTAATCTTAAGAGTGAAAAATATGTCATCCCTAATGTTAAATTAAATAAATATATAATGCAACTGTCCATTATGACAATTCTAATTTCTCTCTCTCTCTCTCTCTCTCTCTCTCTCTCTCTCTCACTCTCTCTCAAGTGGACGCTTTCTTCATATTATTATTATGTTCACTCGAAGCAGTGATCATTTTCCCATTCCAGTATGTGAATGTGGTCATTAAGGCTGACATTCAAATCACGCACAGAACCGTCGTGTTCGTGTAATTCACCCCTTTTTTGTACACACTCAAACGTGACTTTCGAAAAAACATTTCATCCATTAAACACTCGCTTCACACATCAGAATTAGCGTAGAAATACGATGTTTGTATAAAAGATGAAAATTTCAAGTATAATTTCGCAAATTTTAATTTTCAGTATTTCGCGAAGGTTTTAACTCATTTTCACATTCTTGATCATTTCACCATCTTTTTTCTTGTTTTTTGGCATACCACCGAGTCTTCTGTAGTGAACTTTTCAGATTTTGTTCAAAGAACATTTTGATATATTATATTATTTCAGTTGCGTGACAGTATTAAAAAATTAATTATTAGTATATATAAAATACATTTATTATTGTCGATATTACTGGTTACCAGGGATTACGAGTATTATAACTACAATAATAATAATAATAATAATAATAATAATAATAATAATAATAATAAAGTAATTTTGTATAGATTGTCATCGGAAAGACTAATAATAGCGTGCATGAAAGCTTGTGAATCAGTTAATAAACGAAAGCTAAATTGCATTTAAAATTTTCGCCTTTGATCCGATCATCATTTATTTCTGATCCAGAAATTATCGCTAAATTCTTCCTTCGTTCTCAATTTATCGCTTTCCACTGCTTGTCTTCATATATATATATATGAAAGAGTCACGAAAGAAAACACCTGCTGTCATGCACTCTCATGCACACATATAACGCACTCGGAGAAGCTATATATATTATACACATTTCAACTGCAAAGACCACGCAGTATAATTAACGTAAAGAACGACGCTTGTATAGGAGAACATTCCGCGCAAGATGTGGAGGGAGAACGAATATATATTATATTATATCTATATATATATATATATATATATATATATATATATACACACACACACACACATATATATATATATATATATACACACACACACACACACACATATATATATATATATATATATATATATAGTATGTGTGTGTGGTGTGGTGTGTGTGTGGAGTAAAATTTAATTTATGCGTTAACTCTTTTAAACATTTAAAGGTACGTATTATTGGGACTACCAAACTATTTATTATGTATTTTTGCTCTCATCATTTTCGTTTAAACTAACGAAAATATCACAATAATCCGCTTAAAACGGAAAATGTGTTTTTCGTAGGTAGTCCCGGTAATACTCGATGAAGACAAAGCACTCGATGTTTTTATCAATTACGGCGTTATTCTCTCATCCTTAACTTGCCCGAAATGTGACAGTGAGTGCCTAATACGAAAAGATCAGAAGATATTTAGGTGAAATAACCAATATTAACACGTTATGTTAATTGAATGCCCGGTTAGGTCAACTGAATGCCCGGTTAGGTCAACTGTACGCCCTTGATGATTGGTTAAGTTAAGTTGTGATATTTTCGTTAGTTTAAATGAAAATGACGAGAGTAAAAATAAATAATAACAGTTTGGTAGTCCCGATAATACGTAAAGTATCCATTTAAAATATTTACTAACGCGTTACAGATATTAATTATTGCTTTACTTTTACTGCGACATAAAGCCTGTACAAATGAAAGATTATTAATATATTATTATTTTATTGTTATTATTATTATTATTATTATTATTATTATATTTATTATTACCCCAATTTCTACCAAATTGTAGATATAAACTTTTCAGAATTATTTCACTAATTTCGTTACATAATTTCATAATATATTTATACGCAGAGGTCAGGTCAAGTTTCAGCTGGATGTCATAATATTTTATTTTATAAGTTGCGTGACAACAAATGGGCCCAATGCAGCGTGAATCAAAGAAAATTTCTCAATTAAATGTCCAATGTTCCAATATAAGATTTAAAAAAATGAGAACTAATGGTTCGAGGCTTCAAACTAAGTTGAAACTCAAATGCTGCATAATTGTTGGCCTCAAAATCAAAAAGAAAAAAATGTCAGTTCATCCGACAACAATTCAGTTCAAATTCCACGGAATAAATAACATTTTTACCTTTATGATCTGTCAACAACTAAATGACAAAAAAATTGGACAAACAACGACTTCGAAATTTGGGGGGGGGGGGGGGGGGGGGGGGGGGCTATTGTTTTACAAGTTTTCAAACGAGGAAACATAAAACTAAGTTTCTTAGTTTTTTAGCTATGATATTTTCATATCAACAAATCTCTCTCTCTCTTCTCTCTCTCTCTCTCTCTCTCTCTCTCTCTCTCCCTATTCGTATTATACATTATTAATGAGAGTTAAATAATAAATACTGCCATGTAATATTTCAAATAATTTGAAATTTCCTCGTTCGCAAATTCTTAACGAACGTCAAGTCTGACAAATTGTATCATGGATGAGACAAAATTACGCCCTAAATAGGTTTCCCATCAAAGAAATATTAATTTGCCATTTCATTTTTCCTTTAATATAATTTTATTGGGCCTTATATAGGGTGATCCAGAGAAATGGGACCCAAAAGAAACCCCTGTAACTCTTAAAGTATAAGTCCTTTTATAAAATCATACGCATCATTCGAAAGAGGATAGTTACAAGTTTGTACAGGATTGTATAGGTTTTGATAATACAATACAAGATAAGATACAAAACAAAATAAAAGTGTTTAGTTAAAACTAACCCTTCAAGATGACTGCATGGACTGTGGAACAGCGCGTTTCATAACTGAGCAATATTATGAGCATGGAAGAAGTGTAGTTTCAGCTCAAAGATCTTTCAAGACAAATTTTCAGATGTCAAAATCACCTTCTAAGAAAGTAATCCGTCGGTGTGTCAGAAATTTTTTCCCTAACTGGCAGCATTGGAAAAAGAAAACCAACTGGAAGAGTGCGCACAGCAAGGATAGACGAGATCATTAACAGAACTCATGAAATTGTACAGGATAATCCTAACATAAGCTCAGACGTGCTTCTCAGCTGTTAGGAGTTGGATTATGGAACAACACCGTATATTCAAGCAATAATTAATGCTCTTTCCATATAAAATTCAAACAGTGCAACAACTAAACGATGGAGATTTCGCACGAAGACGACAATTCTGTCAATGGATCCAAAGAAGGTAAATGACACCACCAATTTTCTAGCAACTTTGATTATGTCAGACGAAGCCCATTTTCACTTGAATGGAACTGTAAACAAACAAAATTGTCGTTCTGGGCAACAGAAAATCATTGAATATTATTGAAGTCCCGTTGCATAGTCAGCGTGTAACTGTTTGGTGTGGTCTTACTGCATCTCAGATCATAGGGCCTGTACTTTTTCGAGGATTCCACCGGAAACACGGTCACTGTAAATGGTGATCGCTACGAAAAAATGTTGACCGATTCCTTATCCTAAATTAAGAGATCTTTGTCTATAAACCCACTGGTTCCAACAAGACGGAGCTACCTGCCATACCACGAGGAACTGCATGGCAGTTTTGCGTCAAACGTTTCAGCGAGTTAATCTCAAGATTTGGAGACGTTGAATGGCCCGCAAGGTCTCAGGATTTTTCTCCCTTAGATTATTTATCTCTGGGATATTTAAAGAGTAGGGTCTACAGAAATAACCCAACGACCTTGCAAGAATTGAAGGCCGCCATCACAAATGAGATACAGGCCATACCACCGCACACTCTTGCAAAAGTGATGCAGAACTTACAAGCGAGAACACTGGAATGCTTGGCAACTAATGGAGCACATTTGAAAGGAGTCATTTTAAAAAAATAAATATTTCATAATAAACTTGTAACTCTACTCTTTCGAATGATATATAGTTTTTATGAAAGGAATTAAATATTAAGAATTTGGCTTTTTTTATGGGTCCCATTTATCTGGATCACCCAGTATTAACAATAATATATATATATATATATACACACACACACACACAGTATATATAATATATATACACACACACACACACACAGTATATATATGTGTATGTATGTACACACACACACACACACACACATATATATACACCTTTCAAATATTCCGTGCGATGATTCCTCATTTCATGAAGGTCAAGCTTGTCATCCCTCCCTCGAATAAAGGAGAGGAGAGGCGACAAGCTTGACCTTCGTGAAATGAGGAATCATCGCACGGAACATTTGAAAGGTTGAAAGGTATATACTGTATATATATATATATATACACACATATATATATATATATATGTATAGAAACGACGTAAGTATAGAGGAGTGTTCTGCACACGTGGAAGAGAAATAACGAACAAATGAAAAATAAGGCACCCGCCCGGGAAACGAACCCAGGATCTTCCATTTGCCGGTCAGACGTGCTAACCACTACACCACGGAGCCACGATAGTCAGAAGTCGCAATTCTCCTACATAGGGCAGAAACCAATGCCTTGAGAGGGCACCCTCGCAAATCGTGAATATGTACATTTAACTGCAATGACCACGCAGTATATTAATGTATAGAAACGACGTAAGTATAGAGGAGTGTTCTGCACACGTGGAAGAGAAATAACGAACCCGGGCGGTGCTTATTTTTCATTTGTTCGTTATTTCTCTTCCACGTGTGCAGAACACTCCTCTATACTTACGTCGTTTCTATACATTAATATACTGCGTGGTCATTGCAGTTAAATGTATATATATATATATATATATATATATATATATATATATACACACACACACACACACATATATATATTATATATATATATATACTGTATATATAGTGTGTGTGTGTGTGTGTGTGTGTGTGTGTATAAAGCACAATAAAGAGAGCCATTCGGTATAAACTATACAACTTCTGGCTCTCTCCACATTTAAAAAATAAAATAAAAAAGAAACTTAATGACGTCATTGTATGTATTACTGTTTCTACGGCGTCCTTCGCGTGACATTCTCTGCGGGGGGATTAATGCAAGGAGAAACGGGAAATGAGGGTGCCAGGAGTGCCAAAGTCACCGAGGCCGGGCCGAGATGAATCGTATATCACGTTGTCACTGTAATTGCTTGAACGAGCTTTTGAATGAGGGAGAAATTCCCAAACACTTGCTGCTTTTCACCGAAGAAACCTCATACACGCCTCCGACAAGCAGTAATCTTGTAACGTGCAATTGCTTACATTATATCCCATTTATTATAGCCCACTATATTATATCCCATTTATTCGGAGTTCAACGTAATAACAGTGATAGATCTTACAAATCTGACTAAACCAATATATATATATATATATATATATATATATAATATATATATATATATATATATATATATATATATATAACATTAATTTTGCAGTTTTTTCTTTGGAAAGATTTTTAGACATTCACTGATTTATTCGATAAAATGTTTGACTTTTAACAAGAAAAAAACAAGGTTTTTAAGGGCTTCTTCATTGCAATATTTATTTAACTTTTTTTTAACACTATATAGTGTTGAGATGACTTTACCACTGCTTTCTAAGTGAAATTATAGTGGGTAATTAATTATATATAATAACCTTGACATTTCTCTTCTTTCATCCATTTGAAAGGTATGATTCAAGGAAGGTTTATATATATATATATATATATATATATATATATATATATATATATATATATATATAAAGAACAGAAAATGGTCATGAGTATTAAAGAAAAAGAATGGTCCGCCAGTTGTCAGAGACGACCATCTTCGAAACGTAGGTGCCAGTTTGTCAGTCATTCCAAATCGTTAGTGACTACCCTGTGGATTAGGTTTTTCGCAAAGAATGAACATCTCAGACGCCGTCGCGGGAACACGCAATGTTGATCGCCCAACTGCATCGGTCTGACAACGCATTCTAATGTACGTAAAGTAGTGACGTTTTATTTTTACTTTTTACTCTTAGCAAAGATTGATGGACTAACATTTATAGTCCAGTTATCGCAACTACATTGAAATAGTCAGGATGGACCATATTTTTTAAAAATGTCGGTCGATGGTCCAGATTCTGTTTTGTGTGATACCTTGATAACCTTGGTTCGCTCTCATCCAAATCATTCATTGTGATGAAGGTCAAGTTTGTTGCTCCACTCCACCCTACGGTGATCAAAAATTACAAAATCCTCTCCCGAACTCGACCTCACGATCTACCGATTAGCAGCCCAGCGTCTTAACAACTAGGTTACCCAGGGTACCCATTTATCTACCAACCACTTTTTTTGTATGGAAGAATGAACAAATGGTGAATTGAGCGCCGCTGACATCGCCGGGAATCGAACTCGTGCCAGTGGATCGTCGTCAGCCGAAACATTGGCGTATAGACAGAAAAATATATCTCCGGTTTTAAAACGACCAAAATTCATAGTTAACTCTTTGACAACAAATCCAGATACTGTAATTAACTCTAACCATGCAGTGACTGCACTAACAAGATTTATTTTTCTTGCAACAAACTTAAATGATTGTATACTAACCATCTGAATTGGGTCTCAGATAATTTGGTTGTTTCAACCAAACGTTTGACTCTGTGTATGGTGGGAAGTGAGAAGAAAGAGCAAATAAATGTTATACATTTTCGAATTTCTTTTCCTTTTATTCATCGACTGATGAAAATTTTGGGTTCTGCATAATAAATCTTCAGAAATCACTTGTGACCTTCTGTCTGCCACCGATTATTCGGGTGTGACCTACGGAGCTTTAAAAGGTATGGAATTCACTACCATTCTCACTTGTATACGATGTTCCAATTAATAAAAGTATTTGAATTTCTTTAGTGGCGTTTAAGAACAGATACACAAATTTAATTAAATAATTGAATGGAGAATCCACGTAATAAAAATTAATTTGAAACCTTCGCCTCGTTTCTGGTTTATAAATAAATTTGCGCCCATTTTATGATAGTGAAAGGGCATTCATTGTTAGCGTCATCCATCATTTGAAGGTTCAAAAATAGTCAGAAATAAAAATATTTGCGAACAACAACCTACGTAGTATAAAACTCAAAACTGTTGTTGTTTAATTTCCTACTTTGTTTATATATTATTATGAAACGCAAACTTTTGTTGTACTTCTTTTATGTACGTATTTATTAGCAAAGCTGGGCACTTGCGTTTTTTTTGCGGTACTGCGGTACTGCGGTACTACCGCACTACCAAACCGGTACCGCATAACGCAGTACCGCAAAAAATGCGGTAGCGGTACTGCTGTACTTTCAGCGATCCTTTGCGGTACTGCGTTATGCGGTACCGGTTTGGTAGTGCGGTAGTACCGCAGTACCGCAGTACCGCAAAAAAAAACGCAACGTGTCCCAGCTTTGTAAATTATTAGTACTTATTGATGCTTCGCTTTTAGGTTATAAAAATAACACGTAGTTTTTATTAATGGTTTTTTTTTCCTCCTAGTTGTAAATTTATAATAAAAGATACCGTAACTATGTACTGAAACTATACAACTAAAATCACTAAATATATTCAGTAAAATATTTTAAACTGGTGCATGTACAGTACATAAACTAATAATTAACTTTTGAAGATTTTTCTTAACTAAAAGAAATATTTTTACGTGGTTTTTACTTTGTTATACGCAGAATTATATTGGGGATATATATCTTTGGGGTAAGGTTTTATTGATTACCTCCATACAACAAGATCCACGAGTTGATAGGATGTGATGGATCGTGTCGCTTCAAAATGATGATCAATTTTGGATGTTTGTATGTACTTGTTTGACCTTAGTTTATTCACTGTTCCATAAAGCTTGCGTACGGTTTAATTCCACTTACGACAACTGAAGAAATATCTTTTAAGTATTCTCTCTCTCTCTCTCTCTCTCTCTCTCTCTCTCTCTCTCTCTCTCTCTCTCTCTCTCTCTCTCTACTATATATATATATATATATATATATATATGGTTTGATATGATAAAATATTACAGACGTTTGCGTGTCTATAATTGACGTCTGTAGTGAATAGTGTTTGCATTGCCAGCATGCCGAAGACAAGCGTTTCTTGCAAATTTATCCGATTACGCGTGGTCGTGTCGTAGCCCCTCAGAAATGGACGTAGTAACAGTCAGATTGCTAAAACCTGAACATTTCACGTGCATCTGTTGCCACATAATTCCAAAGTTCAACAAAAGAAAGTATCTGATGCAGGAAAACGACATTACAGTGAATGACACCGAGAAAGAAGCGTACACTTTCGCTCGTCAGGACCGAACTAACAGTCAGAATTCTGTGCCTGACATACATCGTGTGCGCCACTGACAAGAGTCGGAGTACAAAGCGAAGTATCTCCACCGGTTTGGTTACAAAGAATGTGCTGCACGTTGAAAATCCTTCCTTTCTAAACGGCATAAACACATTCAAAAAGCGTGGAAATATGACAGAATAAGTGTCATGTTGCGTAGGGGAATTTACTAAGACGGTGAAACTCGTATCGTGTTCGTAGAGGAACGTTTAAATCCCGTTCGGTGGGAGGAAATGTTGAAGAATCGTTTACGTTATATTAATAAGGAATTCCTAACACTAATCACAGTGATCAGTATGTTTTCTGGAAAGATTAAGCTCCACATGACAACTTTCTTATAATTACACACAAAGGTTGAGAAGATAGGGCACTAAGCTTTTTCCCTGTTAGTACCCCAAATACCTGACCAAAAACCTACTGAGAACTTGTAGGACTTTGTACAGTAGATCAGAAACAGAGAACGTACCTTCCGCATCTCTCATTCTGAAGTATTCGAAGGATACTCTCGCAGAAATATGGTTCAGACTAGACCAAAATGTTAAAGAAAATCGTGTACATTCATTGGTACACAAAGTTGAGGCACTTATCAGCTGAAAGTGAGGGGTACCATCATGAGGACTGAAATAAGGGTTTCCTTCTACACATGTATGTATTTTCTTTCCCTCAGTATATATATATATATATATATAGGGTTTTCGAGATGCCGAGACACTCTGCGTTTAAAAGATTGGAAGTCACAGATAGGAGGAAAGATGGATTGAGGAAGATTGTTCCAGAGTTGGCCGGTTGAGTAGATGAAAGATTGAAAATATCGATTAACCCTTGCGTTAGAGTGTTGGATAGAAGCGGAATGAGAAAGTGCCAAAAGTCTGGTGCTGGAGGCGGCATGCAGTTAGGGAGTTCAGAAGAGCAGTGTCCGTTATAATAGCGATAATAAAGAGAGACTGAGACAACATTGCGGCGAAGAGAGAGGAACTGAAGACAGTCAGTAAGAGGCGAGGAATTGATGAGACGAAAAGCCTTTGATTCCACCCGGTCAAGTAGGGCTGTGTGGGTTGAACCACCCCACACATGAGAAGCATACTCCATACAGGGACGGTCAAGACCCCTGTACAGAGACAGCAACTGAGTGGGGGTGAAGAAACCGCGGAGGCAGTACAGCACACCTAACCTCTTAGAAGCTGTTTTGGAAAGAGAGTATATGTGATCTTTGCAGGAAAGATCACGAGAAAAGGAAACGCCAAGAATGTGAAGAGAAGAGGAAGGATTGAGTTGTGTGTTTTTGAAGGTAAGGGGATAGTCCGATAGTCGTGGTGAAGATTGTGACTAGTAGACAGATGGAGAAACTGCGTTTTAATTTAAGAGTTTATTTACTTCGTGTATTCATTTTTTTTTTATGATAGTAATCATTTGCCTCACTGAAATCTATTTCTTTTTCTCTATGGAATATTTTCTGAAATACATTCCAAATCCAAGCAATTTTTTTACTATTTTGGTCTTAGAATCGCCTCCTCTCTCTCTCTCTCTCTCTCTCTCTCTCTCTCTCTCTATATATATATATATATATATATATATATATATATATATATATATATATATATAAAATATCATATTATACTTGTAAACATAAACCTTTAAAACTAATCTATTGGTTTTCAAGAGGGGAATTTGATAAAAGAAGTAAATGTTCTTTGCTCTCATCCAGTTCTCATGAAAACTTTTAAATATAATATATAATATATGTACAGGGTGGGCGGAAAGTAGCTCCCTATTTTGGATTGGTAAAAAATACGTATATTACCATTTATTTCAGAAGAAATAATATGAAAAGGTAGGCATACATGGTAGTTTTCTCTAAAATTCAATGTGGGCTCCAACTCTTTCCACAGCTTCTGGAGCCGCCCAGGAATGGCGTCCACTGACTTTAGCAGGAACTCCGGCGGGATGGAGGACATGACTTCCCGAATTCGATCCTCCAGTTCTTCCAATGTCCTCGGTTTGGTGCGGTAGACTTCTTCCTTTACCCACCCCCAAAGAAAGAAGTCGCACGGTTACCGCTGAAAAACGGCAGAATCGGTTCAGTGTAACGGTGTGGTGTGGTATGACCTCAGATCAGGTTGTGGGCCCGTTCCTTCTGCGCAACACCATGAATGCTGAGCGGTACCTTGCTATGTTGCGAAACGAGGTCTGGCCGGTTGTCAGCACATGGGAGAACATCGACGATCTGATATTTATGCAAGATGGCGCCCCTCCGCACTTCGCTCTTGTGTCCGTGAGTGGCTGGATGCCCACTTCCCTGGGCGTTGGATGGGTCGTCGTGGTCCACATCAATGGCCAGCCAGGAGGCCCCGACTTGACACCGTGCGACTTCTTTCTTTGGGGGTGGGTAAAGGAAGAAGTCTACCGCACCAAACCGAGAACATTGGAAGAACTGGAGGACCGAATTCGGGAAGTCATGTCCTCCATCCCGCCGGAGTTCCTGCTAAAGTCAGTGGACGCCATTCCTGGGCGGCTCCAGAAGCTGGTGGAAAGAGTTGGAGCCCACATTGAATTTTAGAGAAAACCTACCATGTATGCCTACCTTTTCATATTATTTCTTCTGAAATAAATGGATAATATACGTATTTTTTTACCAATCCAAAATAGGGAGCTACTTTCCGCCCACCCTGTATAATATATATATATATATATATATATATATATATATATATATATATATATATATATACTGTATATATATATATATATATAATATATATATATATAATGAATTCTGTCATACAGGATGCTCATAAAGTCACACAAGTGAATATGGTAAAATGTACATGCATATTCACTTCCGTGACCTTATGAACACCCTGTACTATACTACATAATGCACTGTATTTATTCTATTCACTGCATTCTCTTTTCTATTTCTGTACTTGTTCTGATCCTACTTACTTTGCTTCCACTCGTAGCGTGCTCACTATCTTCTTCATAACGGAGGAATTGAATCATAACCTTAATTCCCTTCAAATGAAAGATTTCAACTTGTTGGGAAGCTGGTAAACACGAAGGAGGTGACGACGATGTTGGTGGTGGTAGTGTGACTGACGAAAAACATGTCTTAAGATGATAGTGTGTCCGAAGAACATAATACAGGGTGTACATAAAGTCAGGGTCTATTTTTGTGAAATAATTATTTTTTTCTATTTTTCTTTTCAGAAGCCCTTAGAATGAATACAGAAGAGCCTGTGGAAATAGTAATTTGGCGAATCGAGGGAAAGAAATACAATGACATCAGAGAGAAGTTTAGAAGGAGATTTCATAAGCCGGGGCCAATAGACAAGACAATACGAAAATTGGTGAACAAATTTAAACGAACGGGATCTGTAAATGATGAAGCAAGATCAGGACGACCGTGTATGTCAGATCTTACCGTGAATGGAGTACGCGGAATTATCACTGAGGAGCCACGTACGTTCGTTCGTGCTGCATCACACAGACTCGGCCTCCCGACGTCATCTGTGCACAAAATTCTGAAAGTTAATTTGCAGAAGAAAAGCTATCATTTGCAGGTTTTACATGATTTACATGAGGAAGATTTCCCTCGACGAAGTGCTGTGTGTGCTGATCTCGTAGAACAAATCTGGAGTGATAATTTAATGGACAACATTCTCTTTAGTGATGAAGCCACTTTCCATACGTGTGGAAAAGTAAATCGCCATAACTGTCGAATTTGGGCAGATGAAAGACCGAATGATTTCGTCCAAAATTGGGAAAGAGACTCGCCTAAAGTTAATGTCTGGATGGGTTTAACAAAATCTAAGGTTTATGGTCCTTTTTTCTTTGCTGAAGCTACAGTTACGGGGCTTATTTATCTGGACATGTTGCAGCAATTCCTTGAACCTCAGCTGATTGGGGATAGGATTGTTAGTACCGTCGTCTATCAACATGATAGTGCTCCTTGTCACTATGCCAAAATTGTTCAGGATTATCTAAATAGACGTTTTCCAAATCGCTGGATCGGACGCGCAGAAGCAACAGACCTTGGCCAGCGAGATCACCAGATTTAACCCCTTTAGATTTCTTTGCGTGGGGCTTTATCAAATCGCACGTCTATCAGACGAAGATTACGAGTCTTGAAAACTTACGTACACGTATACGAACTGCTGCAGATAACATAACCCCGCAAATGCTCCAGAATGTGTTTAGAAATGCTGCGAAACGATTTGAGCTGTGCAGGGATACTGATAGGCGTCACGTCGAATCCTACTCTTAATTATCTAATAAATGTTACCACTTTATCATTTTATGATTGGATTCCATATAATTTCCAAGTGCTTCACAAAAATAGATCCTGACTTTATGTACACCCTGTATATACATAGACTCACACTTGAGTTATAAGTACTGAGTTTTAGGACAGTAGGGTCTCACTGAGTACCACAACAGTCTATGCCTACAGACGAATACTATAAGTACATAAGTAAGTCACAGATGAAAAGAAAAACACACTAAAGTTTATAGTTTTACTCTTAGATTCGCAGATTAGAAATTAAATTAAGTTATATAATGACCAGAGCCCGAATGTTCAGGCAAAATGCCATAAATTCCTTCTGTTTTTCTTTTGCCTATTTTTGCGTCTACAGGAAAAAGTGCCTTTTTTGTCATAAGGTGCCTAATTTGCCTTTTTTCCATTATTTTCTAGTATTATTCCATTAGGGTCACAAAATAAGCCTATGGAACGATCTATGCGATGGCATTTTACCTGAACATCCGTGCTCTAATAATGACAAATAGGCCCAAGGGATTAAACGAATTTCTTTTCGCTGAAGAGAACTAAATTAAATAACTTCGGCTCTTTTCCGTTCTACCCCAGCAACAAAAATGAAATTATATATTATTTTCTACTGTAGTTTTACTTGCTGAATTCACTAATATATATCTTATTTTGGAGAAATTAATAACAAAAGAGTTATAGTCCGTTTATTTTATTTAAAAGTAGAGATTGCATTTAAGATTTCAATAAAAATGTCCTTTCCTTTTTGTCTTCTCCTCTACAGAAATTCACATAAATAAGAATCTGTCATATTTCTAGATGTTCCCCAATGTCTCTCGTTCCTTTGTTTAGCTAAATCAACTGTACGCCCTTGACGATTGGTTAGGTTAGGTCGTGATATTTTCGTTAGTTAGCCTTATAAGGTTAACTAAAGAAGGCTGGGGTAGAACGTTATTTTCTTAACTATATTTATGAAATTCCATTTATCATCCATAACAATATCTACAAAAGAGAGAAAAAAATTAATAATTATAACCATAACTAATTAAAGCACGAATACTTTCTCCAAAATAAAATACATATATTATTGAATTCAGCAAGTAAATCTACACTAGGAATTGTTGCTGGGGTAGAACGGAAAAGATCCATAACTTCAAGTATTAAATTAAATTCACGATGGAAGGCCCCCTTGCCCATGATCTACTTCCGGAACTAAAACTTCCGAATCTGAATTAATCTCAATTTGCTGAATTATCGAATAATGCTCAATCAATTCATTTGAATAGTCCAAATAATCTGAATCATCTTAAGAATGCTAATAATGTTCTCTCCTTCCTGCATTGCGTCCTTTTGTAGCTGCCTCGAGGACATTTCTCTCCACTTATCATGACGCACCCATTCAGATTGTCTTTTCTGCTTTCCATTACGATTAAATTGTAACTAAAGAAACATCTTAAGTTTTATGTCCTACACTTCAGAATTAACTTCGAGGGGCGATACGAAAGAAATGCCTCTTATTTTATCTTACTAAATATAATTCCAATTGCAGTGAAAATTATAGGGAATATGCATGCAGAGTGGCAAATATAAAGTAAATATAGTAAATAAATATATACAGCACACTGTATATAAATATAAATGTATATATAAATAAATAAAGTAAAAATTAAGAGGTATTACTTTCGTATCGACCCTCGTATAACTGTTATAAATTGTTAATTTACTTCTATTTGCTTTATTTTTTAATAATGAATATTTATAATTAGAATTATTAGGTTAAGTGACATAATTTCGCGCATAACATCTGTCTCACGCGTTCTCGCGCCCTAAAAAAACATGATGCCACCTGGTAGAGGTGCGCTATTGATCGATTTAATGGCACCTTTTGAGAAAACATGACGTCATTCAAAATAAAAGAGCGCGACTGGTCACAATATAATCACATGATGTAAGATGACGCCGCGCAGGCGCGCAACAGTACAATGTTGCGTACTGAACAATGTCGCAGTCACATGATACCCCTTGAACGTAGGTGAGGCCCCATAATCCTTGTGAGGTGAGCGGATTAAGATGGAACGCGTGGCGTCACGAAACAAAGTGGCCAAATGTTTTCTAATATTTAACAAAGTTTATCCTACATTACAATTAAGTACTAATATTTTATTTATTTGACGCGAAGGACATAATTAAGGGGAAGGCGAGTCGGTCATATAAATCTAATCATTACATTGTAACAGAGAGATAGACGCACTAATAACCATTTATTTTAATCGAAATTTTAACGCACTCCGTATAAGTACATCCTACTTTCATCATAAAAAGCAAAAGCCTGACCATATGGGTATCTTCGATCGCATCTTGGGCCGGGCCCCCAATATACATCTCTCTCATTGGCTAATTTCAATGTTCGAACACAAAGCGAGACAAAACTGTTAATTTACCGTAATCGTAAGCCGTAATTTTATTTGTTTGATAATAATAAATTTGTTTCTACTAATAATCATATTAATTCCATTCACAAATTGTCCTACCAAACTGCCTCGCGCGCCATTTCAAGAATTTATGATGCCAATTTTGAAAGCGCCTGTTTTTTGTCGTCTGAAGTTAGTACCTAACTTTCTCGATACCCTGAGACTTCAACCTTCAGAAATTTGTTAACTTTTATTTCCTTACCATAAGAACCCTCCCTGCGTGAAATGATACAAAATTTTCTTCCTCCGACCATTCCAGTATGCTTTTATTTCATGTTTATAATTTGGAACAGTGTAATTATCAATTATTCTTTACAAATACCTTTCCATACGTACCATTCTGGCCATCTTTCCTAACAGTTTAGTAATATTTTGTTTTTCTTCTTTGAGTTGTAAATATTCTTTGTAAAGTTGCAAATTTTTCGTTTTTCTGCTTTGAAAAAGATGCCTCATATTAGTTCCATTATTTTTCTTTGCATCAATATTTTAAGAAGGAACTCCATCCGTCTACTGACATTCTTATATATGAAACCTCTTGTTTATTTTGGTGCGATTTGTTTGTTCCTATATACGGTACTCGTATCGCAGCTGTTTTATCCGTTTTTTTTAATCTTTATAGCTCATCTTCGTCTGTATTAGCAATCATAATAAATAAATAAATAAAAAATATATATATATATATATATATATATATATATATATATATATATATATATATATATATATATATATATATATATATATATATATTATATATATATATATACTGTATATATAGGCCTATATATGAAACACACAGACCGTGCATGGAACAAGGAACTCTTCTGGGAAAATTAAATCCACTATAGTCCGAATAAGTAGTGGTAAGTGACAAACCTATGAAACCTATGAAATTAGGTTAAGCTGAGTTATACCCGCTTAGGTTAAAGGCTAGGTTAATCATACCCGGTTAGGTTACGCTAGGTTTAGTTAGATCAACTTAGATGAAGTTGGGTTAAAGTTTTATTTTTCGCTTTCTTTGTTTGGGAAAGTCCGAGTATTTTCGTCAAGTACTTTTGCCTTCGAGAACAATTTTTCGATGTTTCGATAATTTGTTTCGTCAAATATTTGGTTGTACGACCAAATAATTAAAAGGTTAAATGAACCATACAATGATTGCGTTTACTTATTTTATTAGTAACAAATGTTTGAATTAATCATTTGAATTGATTGTCAAATCATTCGGTGGTTGAAACCAAACTTTTATTGCTCCGTGTTCGTTTGAATTATACAGTTCGTGTTCTTCAAAGTCGTATGAACGCTTTTATCTCTTAATAAAAGATTTCATGATAGTATCTCTTTAAAAACCATTTTAGTTGATGCATGGCGAGTACTAATGGTCGTTAGTGTTTTGGAATGGCTTTCTTCCCACTTTTGCAAAGAGGATAACTGTTTTTTTTGTTTTTTTTTGGATAGTATGGAAATTAAACCTATACCAAGCAGTTGTCTACACAATATAAAATTGTTTCATTATATATTTCCCCAAGTTTCAGATATTACATTCCACATTTAAAAAGTAATAAAAAATAAGACAAATTTTTGAGATACAGTAATTTACAATTTTATGATAACTTTATATTTTTATTAAATTAGGATATATATACATACAGTACATATAAAATCTTACGTTCAGTTTTTAACCATACATGATTCTTAAAGCAAACAAGCTCTTAATAAAATTTATTGACAAACACTAGTCATCGAATGTCATGTTGGAGATAGATCCATGAAGGTTTTGCTAAGTGAACTTCTAATTCATAAAAATGAGTTACTTTTGCTATTTCATTCTGGCATCAAAGAATTAACTACACGGGATTAAAATATACATACGTTTTAACAGTATACTAATTCATCTAAAATAGAAAAATAAAAGTAAAGAGGAATGAAATTACTAAAAAAATCATACATTACAAGCAAAACAAAATCTTTATTCAGAAATTATTTAGAAATTAATACAGTTTACAAAATTTTACAATATTTTTCATTATTTTTTCTGTACAATTTAGATATTTGATATGGCAATAGTATATTCACAGTATTTTAATCTGAATATGCCGTTGAAAGCATTGAAGCTTTTTAGGCAAAATTGATGGCATTCAATTTATTTACTGCATAAAAGAAACGTAATCTAAACACTGGATTAGTAATTGTTCATCAAGTATTTTCTCGTAAATTGTTTGTGTATTTATCATTTTAGTCTTTTTAATTAAAGGTTCATTATTTGTTTTCGAATTTGGCCCCCTTTTTTGCGTAAACATTTCGCAATAATTTCAACATATTTTATTTCTTTATTTGCTTCATCGAGAAATTTCAGTTTAAATGTTTGCTTCAATTTGTTTCAATTTGCTTCAATTGTTTTCAATTTCTCTTTTGACGTTTCTTTTTTTTTTACTCTTATTTCGTATTTGTTTTTACTTTTTTTCCTTTTGTTTTGTTTGTTTTTCTTTTCAGTTATGTTTTGTTTTAGTACGCATTGCATCAACATCGAGTACATACAATTTACCTTTCGTTCATTAAGAGTAATTTTTGTAGCGTTTTTCCTTCTAGTGAAATTTCCAGGAAATATATTTGTTTACGAGTTCGTAGTTCGTATTTGTTGAATTTGAAATAACTCCTTCCAACATTTTATTTGATTCTTATTCAATTTTATAGCTAATAATAATAATAATAATAATAATAATAATAATGCTTAGGATTGTTTAATTTCGTAGCATTCGAACTACTGTCCCATCAAAGGAGAACCAAAGAAGCAACTTCATAGCTGAAGTTTGAAGTCCGTACCGAGATTTCCAACTTCATAACCATTTCGTTTAAATTAACGATCTGAACTTTTCTTCTCGTAATGTTCCATTGTAAAAATTCTCCACATAAGTTACAGTTCTCTACAGCAAAAAAGGAAATCAAGTTACGGTACACACTAGAAACACTGTCATACTGCTAAAAAAATAATATTAAATAGTATTATAAGTATAATAGTAAGTTTATAGTATTATTAGAATAAAGTGTAATAGTAAGTTTATAGTATTATCAGTATTATTAATACTAGGCGGGGTACCCGGCGTTGCCCGGGTTAAGGTTAGCTACCCTCCGGGTACCTAAACCCCCCTTTATTCAACTTAGGAGCTAACCCAGTCCCCCATTACCCCCACCCCTCCCCATTACCCCCACCCACCCTTTTACCATTACTTCTTGGGATAAATTTCACAAACAGACAAACAGACAGGCTAAACTACAGAAAAGAACGCAGCCGTGAAAATTTTGAGCTTCACATTGTGTCAAGATTTCTGAATCTGATTAGATATCCCCCAAAACTCCCCTGACCAAATAATTGAACTCCCAATTACTGTCGGTTCAATTACTTGGTCAATAAAACTATAGAAAAGAACACAGTCATGAAAATCTTGAGCTTCACATTGCCGCCCGTAATTTCTGAAAGTGTGACGGACGGACAGACAGACAGACGGACAGACGGACGGACAGCTCTCTTATTATAGTATAGATTATCAGATTCATTATTATCACATTTAATTAAATTCACTCTCTGATCACTCTAGAAGACCGTAAAAACTTAGTTAAATTTAAGTCTTTATATTTTGGGATAAGAACATTAGCAGAGTTTACTGAGCTGCTTACTGATGTCTAACGTTTCCCCAAAACAACATCCCTCCTCAGTCCTCTTCGATATATCATAATACGTATCAGCTATAAATATACGCCATTACTTTTATTTTTATATCAAGATGTTCAATGCAGTTTTCATATGAATTAAGCCCTTTCGCAATATACTATTTCGCTATCAATTTCCTTCAGTGCAGTTCCCAGTTTTTTTAATAATAATAATAACAGTTCGACTCTTTTGCTCCGTACATAAAAACTTCGAATATTTATTTATATAAGATAAGAAAATGATTTATTACTTAAGGAGAAGTATTCGGTTATGTTATTTTAGTGATTCGTTACGACTACTGATGTGTTTGACCGCCCAAGACGAATTATTTTATATATATATGGGAGTGAACTCAGAATGGTCCCCTGAGGTTTTTTCATGATACACACAGACCGTGCATGGAACAACGAACTCTTATTCGGGCTGTAGTGAATTTAATTTTTCCAGAAGAGTTCCTTGTTCCATATATATATATATATATATATATATATATATATGATACACACAGACCGTGCATGGAACAAGGAACTCTTCTAGGAAAATTAAATCCACTATAGTGCGAATAAGTAATGATAAATGAAAAATACTATAGTTTTTTCTTTTTCATGATGCTAGCTAGCCCGATGTGGGCAACGGGTCACTCGCAAAGTGACCCGCGAAGTGACTCGCGAGTGACCCGTTGCCCACATCGGGCTAGCATCATGAAAAAGAAAAAACTATAGTATTTGTCATTTACCATTATTTATTCGGACTATAGTGGATTTAATTTTCCTAGAAGAATTCCTTGTTCCATGCACGGTCTGTGTGTATCATAAAAAACCTCAGGGAACCATTCTGAGTTCATTCCCATATATATATATATATATATATATATATATATATATATATAGTGTATATTACTCTGAAATTCGTTGATTTCATGTTCAACGCTCTAAAAGAAGACACATTTTCCCTCTTAAATTCTATTATAAACACTTTTTATTTTCCAAAATTTAATTTAGCGCGCAATTTCCAAAAAACTTGAAGAAAAAGTTGGGCATACAACGAGTTTGGTGGCATATTAAAGGCATTTAATTAAAGTTAGGCTCCCTATAGCAGTTGTATCATTAATGGACTATTTAAACTTAAAGTTTATGGTCTTCTAAGACCATAAACCTAAGCTATATATATGGTTCTGGTCGGATACATTCAGCTCTGGGAATAAAGTTGGTAATTATTCTTTCAAAGTGTCCTCCCACTTTTTATATATATATATATATATATATACTTTTTAGGAGCTATATAAACGTCAAAATTTAGCATTAATGATGCTAAGAAAAATATAGAAAATGCTTAGGAAAATATTTAATATATTGTTGAATTAAATTCTTTACGCATAATTTAAAAAATGACATTTTTATTGGAAAATTAATGACATGCATGTTAATTCCTGTATTTTAAATTCGTGTATTAAAACGAAAGTAGAAAATAGACTGTTGTGTATATATACAGTATATATATATATATATATACACACACACACACCTTTCATTAGCTTCCGCCCGAATTGTTCATTCTGACGAAGGTCAAGCTTTTCATTCCACCTTAGACCTAAAGTTTAACGTGGAATCCGAACCACGCCCCCCAGCGTCTTAAAAACTAGACCACCCAGGGTACCCATTTATCTACCAACCACTTTCTTTATTGTGTGGAAGGGTGAACAGCTGGGTTTTGCTGCGCGCCGGCTGCCGTCATCGGGTCTCGATCCCGAGGCCGACCGATTCGTAGTCAGCGACGCTAACCACTACACCACCGAGGCGCATTTTATATATATACAGTATATGATGCAAACCCACAGGGAAAAAGAAAAATGATTCCAAGGTCTTTCGTGTATTCCGAAGTCAGGTCTTCATCCCTGATGAGGTGTACTTCGGAATACACGAAAGACCTTGGAATCATTTTTCTTTTTCCCTCTGGGTTTGCATCATTCATTCATTTCACGTATTTAATTGTGAAATTCATCATATATATATATATATATATATATATATATATATATATATATATATATAATTCAGTGGCGACTGGCGTATAGGAGCGATGGAGCGATGGAGCGGTCGCTCCTCCTTGCTTGAAACTATAAATATTAATTTAACAGATAAAAAATATATTGATTTTAAGATATTCAACAATTATTTTTATATTTTATTAAAATGTTTTTTAATACAAATTTATGGCTTCTTTTGACATATAAGTACCGTACGGAAGCACCATGTGATTGTTTATGTACTACAATTCGAAAAATTATAAATTTTATGAAATCGCACCCCCATACATTTATACCACGAGTCGCCACTGAATTATATATATATATAAGGGTGTCACTTATTTGTATGGTAAGAATTGAACCATCAAGAAGTTTTGGTCTGACCCTCTATAAATGTGACATTGCATGTAGAAACGCTGATTATGAAGTTTCATGAGATAATATTAATATTTAGAGGTCGCTCAAGGCCATTAAAATTTTGATGACGCGTCATTACTTGTCTTAAATTGAAATGCACTTCTTTTCTATGCCTCACCCCAGTATCATTTCAGTCGCCTTAACGGTAAGATGTGTTTGCATTAGTATGTGTTATTTTAATCTTTTAGTCCTCCCTGATATAAAAAATCGTATGGTCATATCTATGACTAGTGTTGAAGGACAAGAGAACCCTCCAAAGCGTGTGGTTGTTGACCTGGATACTGTGAAAGAAAAAAGCTTGGAAAACTTTGTAACAAAAACCTCAAAATCATTGTTGGAAATCAAGATGGGAAAGCACTGTATCACCAGGTTTTAAGGTGACTAATGGTGTTAGGCAAGGAGGTATATTATCACCCTAATCTTTTCTGTACATACATGGCATGGATGACCTTACTATTGAACTAAAAACTGCACGTACTGGCTGTGTCATTGGAAAGGAAAAAATTAATCATTTGTATGCTGATGACCTTGTTCTTCTGTCACCCTCTCCCCATGGTCTGAGAGTACTATTAGAGGTATGTGAACAATATGGTATAGAAAATGACGTCACCTATAATGGGGCAAATAGCTGTATTTTGATTTTTAGGTGTAATCTACTGAAACATGTATCATGTGGGTCTTTTGAAATGAATGGTCAGACTATACCTGTCAAAGACACATGTAAATACTTAGGTCGTGTAATTACTCACGAGCTGCGAGATGAACTTGATATTGAGGGGCAACGTAAAAAGCTGTATGTACAAGGTAACATGCTTGTAAGGAAATTTGGTATGTGTTCAGAATCAGTTAAAATTTATCTTTTTAGAACTTACTGTACTGCATTGTATACATCCCATCTGTGGTGGAATTATACAAAAACTGCTATGAATAAACTCTCTGTTGCTTATAATAATATGTTTCGTATGCTATGTAGGGAACCAAAATGGTGCACTGCCAGTTTTATTTTTACTACGCGTAACCTACCTACCAACCAAATGTTAATCCGGAAGAATATATATATAATGTCATTACTAGGGTCCAAAACAGCTCTAATGTGTTATTTTACAATGTCCTGTCTTCAGATACTGTGTACCTCTCACCTATATGGCAGTCTTGGTTCAGACAACTGCTGGTTTACAATACCTTATTTTTGTAATGTAGCAAAGATTATAAATGCATATTAAGTTGTGTTATAATAAGTGTTATAGCAAGTGGCTATGTTATAATAAGTGTTATAAGTGTTATAAGATATCTCAGGTAATAACAATATACATATAATTGTCGGATAATTAATCAAATAGTATGCCAGTGTGCGAGGTTAAGTGGCTATATTGGCCTTATTTTTATATTATTTTTGTATTAAGTTCAATGTATACGTAAGATTGTACTTGTACGTTAAGTTAAGTGGCTATGGATTGTGAATGATCCGCAATAAAGATGTTTTGTGTGTTTGTTCACGAAGCTCAACCTCCCAGATGAATTCTTGGAGAAAACTGCTAAGCAATAGGAAGAAGATACCCATTACCAGACTGCGAAAGAGACTGTAAAAACTCTAACTGTAACAAATGACTTCGCTGAATGTGGAGTTGCTCTTATCCAGGATTTTTCTGGATACCGAACCAAAGATGAAGAACAACTCCAGTTTCTTCTCCAGGTTGTTGAAGACCATCGCAAACATTGTACATGGGGACAAAAGCATACCTTGAGCGGAAATAATGATTAATCATAATAATTACGCTACTGTCTGATGTTAATGTACTTCATCTTATATTATGATAATGTCTTGTGCACTTCCTGCTAATGTAGGAACATAATAAATTGTTTAAATACATTTGGAAATTGTTCATATTCACACTTTCTGAGAATCTCGTATCCAATACTTCGAAGCCGTTGAGCGACCTCTAAATATAAAATAACTCCATAAAACTTTGTACACAGTGTTTTTACATCATATGGCATACTTTGATGGGGTCAGAGCATGGGAACTTAACTTAAAAGTTTAAAAATAAGTGACACCCTAATATATATATATATATATATATATATATATATATATAAGAATGCCCGCTGCGCCTTGCATAGTAAAAAAGCCCGAAATGGAACCTAGGAGGGGACTGGAAGGTGTGAGTGTGTTAGTAAAACCTTCCCGACTTCTTCCTTAATGTGTATATTAAATTTGGTACAGATTATAATTATTCTAGCCGTTTAGGTGTGTACAAACGAACAAACATCGTCCTCCTCCTCCTCATCATCATCATCATCATTTGTTCGTTCTCCCTCCTCATCTTGCGCGGAATATTCTTCTATAGAAGCGTCGTTCTTTACGTTAATTATACTGCGTGTTCTTTGCAGTTGAAATGTATATATATGTGCGGCATGCGGGAGGTGCCCCCCTCGGGGCATTGGTTTCTGCGCGTATGTAGGAGAATTACGACTTCTGATCGAGTGAGGACCATGGTGTAGTGGTTATCATATCTGACCGGCAATCGGAAGATCCCGGGTTCGATTCCCGGGTGGTTACCTCATTTTTTCATTTGTTCGTTCTCCCTCCTCATCTTGCGCGGAATATTCTTCTATACAAGCGTCGTTCTTTACGTTAATTATACTGCGTGTTCTTTGCAGTTGAAATGTGTGTATATATATATATATATATATACTGTAGAGAGAGCGAGAGAGAGTTACAAGGAGTTACAAGGAAAAGAAGTACCTCAAAAGGCCTTGCGGCCCATACAGAGGAGGTACCAATGACAACGGGTGCCAGGGAAAATTTTCTACCCACTCAAATAGTGTGCAAGATTTGGTCTAACCTTTTCTTGAAATGATCCACAGAGGAACTGTTCACAACTTCTGAAGGTAAACTGTTCCACGTGTCACAGATCTTATACGTAAAGTAATTCCCACACACACTAGTCCTAAACCGTTTTAAATCCAACTTCCAACCATTGTTGCGAGTTGGGTTATCATTTAAACTAAACATGCTTCTAAAATCGACATCGTTGAACCCGCGTAACAGCTTGAAAACCTCGATGAGTTGACCGCGCAGCCTCCGAGTTTCCAGCGAAAACAAGTCCAGGGCGCGTAAGCGTCGATTGTAGCCCATATGCCTAACGGAAGGGATTAACTTTGTGGCCCTCGCCTGCACTCGCTCCAGCCTCTCAATATCTTTCCTGAGGGTGGGCGACCAGAACTGCACAGCATACTCCAGGTGCGGCCGAACCAGGGAATTGTACACAGAGAGAGCACAATCTCTAGGAGGTTCCCCTATATATATATATATATATATATAGGGGATGATGAGAGAGAGAGAGAGAGAGAGAGAGAGAAGAGAGAGAGAGAGAGAGAGAGAATAAAATTAAATTAAAATTTTCAGTCTCGTATAAAAATTTCTAGTAGGCATCCCTTAATTCTGAGATCTATTTAGAAAATGTTTTCTATGGAGAGGTCAGCTTAAAGAGAAACACTTTCCCATGGGATACGTGTCCTACCTCCTGTAGGAAAACCACTGAATTCAAGGCTTCATCAATGAAATCTGCCCAATTTCTGTTTGATGTCATATCAGTTTAAATAGTAAATGCTTTAAATTCTATACCGTACATTTCGTAAATATAGATTATTGCTTGAAAGTCTAAAACTATCTTTGAACAACAGATTACTAGATTTACAAGCACTGTGCGGTTTCATTAACAGCGAGCGATATACTGTATGTCACTGCTACACCGTGAATCTTCATGTACTCAGTCGATTGTGGCCGTGGCCTTTATTGGAGCCGCTCTCCTTAACGCGGAGCAATTTCATTCCTCCGTATTGCCAAATGAAGCCAGCACCTCGCGCTACCCTAAATGAGGATTCAGCAGGGGGTTTTATTAGTTGTAGTGGAATGTTGTGATCCGTCTTTCTTCTGATTAGCAGTTAAGGGCCAGTAACTTCGCACTTCACTGAGTTATCTGCCAAAATCCCTCTATTAAACTGGGATTATCTTTGCCCAGATAAAAAGCACCGATTTGGCCGACGTTCGTATTTGGTAAGGGATAAAAAGTAGAATACATCACAAATATTTTACGTAATTTATTTCTTCTTCTTCTTCTTCTTCTTCTTCTTCTTCTTATTTTATTATTATTATCATTATTTTCACCTTCAATCTAATGTTTACTGTATTAAACAAAGGTAATAAAGTTGGCATCGTCAACCTGAAATAAATGCAAGTAAATAATTGAATCCCTTATTTCAAGGTCAGGGCATACTTGAAGGCGTGTACCTCACACATTGGCTCTTAATGCAGGTTAAGCAAACACACACACACACACACACACACACACACACACACACACACACACACGAAAGAAATCTTTACTGATTTCCATTTTCCTGCAGCGGAATTTGAGAATAGTCTTATAAATTATATTCATTCTTTGTTTATATTTTTTTATTATTATTTACTCTTTAAGCGTATTTGCATTCTGGACCGTGGAACTTATTTATGAGCTTTGATTTATCGAATAAGAGCATGGAATTTATTTTTACCGTTACTTATATTGGATTTCAAAAGAATAAACAAACAAACAAACGAGCATTCTTTATTCAGACTAAACGAATACACGAAAGGTCTTGGAATCGCGTTTCCTTTTTTCCTTGTGGGTTTGCATTCTTTATTGATTTCAAGTGTTTAATTGTGAAATTCTTCCGATTATTCAGAAAGAATACATTACATAAAGTAAACAATATTAAATAGTTCAAACAAAATATCACAGCTATATTATAGATTCAGAGAATATTGGTATTTATATTGCTTTTGTATTTAGTGGCTAGTAATCTACAAAGCGAGATAAGATGGCACATTGCATCATTACCAACTGACAAATCTCCGGGACCCGATGATTTACAATAGTCAGGGGGCTTAATCCAAAAAATCACCCCGATTGTTCCCTTTGTTCCAAAAGTACCATTTTTTTACCAGGGTAGATATGACCATAAGCATTCATTTTTTTGCGGGAGCCAATATGGGCTCTCCCTGTGGCGGCCATTATGGACGAATCCAAGATGCCCGCCATCTGGTCTGACATTGGACGATAAAATAACAACCAATCATAGTAGAACAGCAAATAATGACACTTTTTGTATTTTTTGAGTATAGAGAATCCAGTTCTGATATTTGTTTTTTAATTCAAGATATACGTCAGGTCGTATATATCCACATTTGATATTATTTTATAAGAAATGTACATTTTATGTCAATCGAATCATGATACATAATTATTGCACTTAGATTTGTGGTTGTAACAGCTATATTAACTTTTACATTGGATTTCTACTGACATTTTATCCACTATTAATCTATTTTTTTTTATTTTTGCAGGTGTTGGCATACCTGTATTCCTCTGAAGCAAGTCTATGAGGTGGTGGTCTTCTTCACATTCTAGTCTCTTCAGGCCTGCAGATATGAAGATCTCGTTAGTGTGTAGTTAGTAGTGTGTAATAGAACATTAATACCTCAACATGTCTACTAACATAACTGGAATTAATTGGACACTGTGTTGCCTATGTCAGTCCAGCAAAGATGAGGCATTACAACAGCCAAAAGAACAGGGATATTCATCTCTTGAAAGAGATCTGAATGATTTTGTGCAGCTCAATGCTGTTCCATCTGGTATCAAGGTTAGTGAGCTCGATGATGGCTCAGGAATTGCAGCAACCCTCCAATCACATGCTGCAGTGTATCATAAAAGTTGTAGGAGTGCATGCAACAGTTACAGGGTAAAGCGGGCACGAGGAAAAGTGGCCACGCAAGATGAATGTGCAGCTGGGATAAGTCCGAAGAAACTCAGATCAAGTTATGGATCACCTCCAGAAACATTATTCTGCATCATATGTCTGGGTGAGGATCAGCATGATCTTCATAGAGTCTTAAGTGACAACATTGATCAAAATCTGAAGAATTGGGCAAAAACAACTAACAACTGGCATTTATATGGGCGCTTGACTGCAGGTTCTGATGCACATGCAATGGATGCATGTTATCATGTACAATGTTATTGGCGGCTTCGTGATGGAGCTCGTGCAGTTGAACGTCGATCTTCAAGTGAACCTAAGCCTCCCCCATTTGATCCCATGGTCATAGCACAGTTAGTGGCATTTGTGGATGACTCTCAGTCTGAGGTCCACAAGTTGTCTGACTTACGGGAAATGTACAAGATAATGATGTCAGATCTAGGACATCCCTGTTCTGGTAGAGAACCTCATGCAACAAGATTCAAAGACCATCTGCTTGAGCATCTTCCTGAGTGGGCTTCCTATGCACAGGGGAGAGATGTATTCATTAGCCACAAGGCAAAAGTGGGTGCTGTGCTAGAACAAAGCTATCATTCCTCACAAATCAATCAAGATGAAGCTGTGTTATTGATACGTGCTGCTATTGCACTACGAAAGCGAATCCTTCAGAAAAAAGAGCCATTTAATGGTTCATTCTCTCCACAATGCCTGACGTCCCCCATAGAAGAAACACTGTTAGGTTTCATCAATGTTGTCCTCCAGGGTCCTAAAGGTAATATCGATAAACATAGTAGAGAGCAATCCAACAGTGATGCTGAACTGGGCACAAGGGCGAAGATTGCGTGCACACTGTGCCAACTGCTGATATTCAACACAGTAAAATATGCATCTTCATCAGACAGCACCCAAATCCGTCACAATAGGGATCGTGAAACGCAATTCCCACTTTACCATGGTATTAAACTGCATGGAGATGCCAGATTCAAGCACCAGATAGAGAATGCCCATCACCTTGGGCTCTCTGTCTCATATGACTGTGTGATGGAAGTCAAAACACAGGTAGCTCTTGCTGTTTGCAAGAGACACACTGAAGACGGTATTGTTCTACCCACAAATACAAGACTTTCAGTTTTCACTACACATGATGCCAATCTGGACAGCAACAAATATTACCGAGACATCCCAGTGCACAGTATTCAATCACAGCTTGGTCCATCAAAGTCGCTGGCTCTACCTCTGTTCCATGCACTAACAGGCTGCGACACTACGTCTCAGTTTCTTGGATGTAGGAAGAAGACAGCATGGACTGCATGGAATAATACACCAAACTTAACTGAAACCATGATCAAATTGACTGAAGACCCCGAGTCCTTCAGTCTAGTATCTCCTGAAATGACACACATTGAGAGGTTTGTTGTGCTCATGTACAGTAAAACATGTGGACAAGCATCTGTAAACGTAGCCAGGCACCATCTGTTTTCTAGTGGCAGTCGATCATTGGACAGCATACCACCTACCCAAGCTGCCCTCTTCCAGCATATCAAGAGGTCATTGTTGCAGGCAAGTTTTGTGTGGAAGCAGTCAACCACATGCCATCAGACACTCCCTGCTTTTGATAAATGGGGATGGGAATATGACAAGCGCAGCAACCAATGGCTCCCTTTCTGGACAACTCTCGCTGATGCCAGTAAGGCATGTGCTCTTCTCCTTCATTGCGGATGCACTAAAGCCTGCAGAGGGAATTGCAAATGCAGTAGTGCTGGAATTCGATGTACGACACTCTGCAAGTGTGAGGGTGGCTGCCTGAACAATGACGACTATTAATCAGTGAACAACCATCTATTGGATAGACATTATCATGAGATGCAGTACTGTGAGTAAAAGGAATAAAGAAGATTGTACTTGCGTATATACTAAAGTTTAATAGCAAAGGATGTTGATGCTGACTCTTATTTTTTATCAAGTTAACTATGTAACCTGTACTAGTATTGGTACTCAAGTGGATGTCATTTTGGACAGCGGCCATTTTGATTTGGCCAATATGGCCGCCACAGTGGGAGCCCAGCTTGGCTCCCGCAAACATTCAAATTAGTATGGTCATAGCTACCTGTGGTCCAAAAATGGCACTTTTGGAATGATTTGAACAATTATATGATTAAGCCCCCTGACTACAAGGAGAACTGCTTAAGGCAGGAGATGAACTTGTAGTGATATGGCTCAAAACTTTAATACAACGAGCCCTGGAGGGAAGAGAAATACCGGAAGAATGGCAACAGGGCGTAATTGTCCCAATACACAAAAAAGGGGGACAACGATATGTGGAAACTATAGGCCAATATGTCTACTATCGCATGCCTATAAGGTCATGACAAAGACCCTACAACACAGAATAAACCCTAGAGAGGAGGAGCTCCTTTCAGAAGAACAAGCAGGGTTTAGAAAGAACAGAGGAACGGCTGATCAGATATTCTCAATCAGACAAATAGCTGAGAAAAGATGGAAATATGGCAAAGACACCGATTTTAAACAGGCCTTTGACTCGGTGTGGAGGGAGGGGTTGGTGCAGGATTCGAGGAAAGAATAGTAACAATGATCCAAAGGTTATATGCAAAGACAAACGCAGCGGTAAGGAAAGGAAACATGATAACAGAACCGTTTGCAAAAGAGAGGGGTGTAATTCAGGGTTGGCCACCTCTTCAATCTGCTCCTGGAAGCAGTAATGAAGGAAGCGTTAAAGGAACACGATAAACAGCGATAAAAATAGGAAGAGAAAACATCACAGATCTCAGATATGCTGATGATATCGTATTGCTTGCGGATCGGAGGAAGAAGCTAGGGAGATGCTTAAAAGAGTTGAGGAAACATGTATCAAACACAAGCTATCAATAAACGTTGAAAAGCCAAAAGTAATGAAAATAGGAAGAGGGGAAGAGGAAGTAAGATTGGAATTGGAAGTAGGCAAATCAAACAAGTGAGTGTATTTAAATATCTAGGAGCTTACTTCATTAAAGAGAACGACACATACAGAACAATAGCAGAGATATTAAAGCTGGGATATGGAGTAATGAACAAACTAGGCAAATTATGGAAGGACAATCAAATTACAATTCAACTGAAAGTTAGACTCTATGAAACAATAGTGCTCCCAACCGTATTATACGGCGCAGAGAGCTAGATTTTAAGGGTAATGGAGAGAAGGAAAATAAATGCATTTGAGATGTATTGCTTAAGAAAGATATGTAACGTGAGATGGATAGACAGAATCACCAACGTGGAAATAAGAAATAGGACTAACGTGAAAACAACATCAGAAGAAAAAGTAAAAGATATTCAAAGAAGATGGTACGGGCATGTGGAAAGAATGAGGGAGTATAGAATTCCAAAAAGATGTCTATACGCAAGAGAGGGAGGGACAAGATCGAGAGGACGCTCAAGAACATCATGGCGGCTGAAAAGCTTCAAACAAGATAATGACGAGAAGAGCTGGGGAGAACTGGCGACAACTGCGAAAGACAGGAGCACATGGGAGAGGTACAAACGCCGTCAAAGGGACCCAACCCAGCAGCAACAGCTGGACGGGACTTAAGTAAGTAGTAAGTAATCTAATAAAAACATTTTATCTGAATGTACTTTTGGGAAGCATGAGTTTTTTAAACAAAATCTTTACGATTCATTTCAATTTTTATGATAGAAAAAAGAAAGTTTGGTGGATTAATATTAAGACCATCAAAATTGTATTAAATTAATTTCTATTATTACGAATAAAAAAATGAAGTAATCTTAGAAATAATAGAAAAGAGAGAAGTGGTAAACAGTAAATAATTACGATAATAATAATAATAAGTTAATTTTGTATTATTACAAATGTATAGTGAAAAAAAAAGACATTATTTCTACTGTTCGCTTTCTTTTAATTATCACCTTTTTTACTGCTTTACACTCGTTTCGCCATATCTTACAAACGGGTAGACTGGTAGCGTGGTTGCCATTGACATTTCAAACGAACAAAACAAAGGAGGACGGAAAAACCCGACTTTTTATCGTTATTTACTGGTTTTTATTTATGCCGAAACAAGTAACAAGAAGGGGGGAAAACGAGTGCGGATTCGCCATTTTAATTTGATCATGGAGAAAGGTACTTTAAATTAAGTTTAAAATCGCAATCACATATTAGAAACGAAAACAACTTTATTGAGACAAACCACACCTGAGACTGCCTTTTGGGGCATTTTTCGTACCTTCGGCCTCAGGAATGTTGTCAAATAGTATTTTATTTCATACAAAACATTATTAAATTTCGGACCAAGTATGTTTCATGGACTGCTCTCGATTTTCCTACGAAATTGCAAACAAGGGCAGTCGATGACCCTGATTTTGTTTCTGCAATCGGTTTTCTTGAGAAACATAACCTAACCTAACCTAACCTGACCTAACCTAACCTAACCTAACCTAACCTAACCTAATTGAGTTTCTTATACTATTGTTTTTTGGCAAGATATCGCACTAATTCTTGTAATTTTTTGTGAATTTGTATGGCGTAAGCGCCACACCAGCTCGGATTTATTCAAAAAGATGTTGGAGTGTATTGCGTCGTTTCAGTAAATAAATTTATTCAATATCCAATAACATTTTTCTTTATCATTTCTCAAGAAAACCGATTGCAGAAACAAAATCAGGGTCATCGACTGCCCTTGTTTGCAATTTCGTAGGAAAATCGAGAGCAGTCCGTGAAACATACTAGTCCCTAAATTTCTTATTATTGAACATTATTATGTTCTTTATTAAAAAACCAATACACGACACTCAGAAATTTAATTTATAGATCTTAATTTCATACAAAACATTATTAAATTTCTTATCAAACATTATTATACAGTATTCCTTATTAAAAAATAAAACTACACGACAAATGAAAAGTAGGATAATCTTAAAACAATAGAAATAAACAAGTGTTAAACAATAAATGTGTCACTATTATTTATTCAGTGTAATATAATGGAAGCTTTCAAAAATATAATTTAAATAATTTGTGATTGCATCCGATTTCAAATATAACATTTGAACATTATTAGGAATTAATAAAGTATTGTTTCAGTGATTTGAAAAATTAAATTAATAATGATGGTGCCTATTAGATACGTATGAGTGCAGAGCTCCATATTCTGCTTATTTGTAAGAGAAAGCATTTCCTGCTATTTGCATTGAATAATTAGGTTTGTGTATGAAATCATGGGGGAAATGTTGTTTTATTACTATGATTGGTCTAATGCGAGGTAATTGCTTGTGAATGAACGAACTATATTTTCTGTCATTCAGCAAATTTGTACATACTAATAATGAAAGGTAGTTTATATAAATGATTTAGTTTTAGGGTATTCAAATCTCTGAATATGGTAGAGGTTTGAGATTGTCTGTAATCACTCTTTGAGAGAGTTCGTAAGCATTTTCTATCGATTAATTCCAGCAGATACATTATATAATTCTTTGTATTACCCCAAATTGTAATGTCGTGCTGTGAGTGTGGATGAATAAATGAATAATACAATGTAGGGAAAACATTTTGGACTTTTTTTTTTTTTTTAAATTTGAATAAAATGTAAAAGAAACTAGATATTTGCAATTTGATATGTTGTACTTGAGTTTTGAAACTTAATTAATCTAATTTGATACCAATCACTTTAACTTCATTTACTTTTGCAAAAAGAGTGTTTCCAATTAATTATTAATGGAGCGTACGCGATTACAGTTTTTTCCAGTTAAACAGTCATATAGGAGATGATTTTTATCAAATTCAGTAAAAGCTTCTTTACACAATTGCCTCTTCATTTTACTTCAGGGAGGTCATAAATTGTGATGTATAGAACTGACTGTTATAACTTATCATTTGCATATCAAATACAGTTTAACGCTGTTGACCGATAAAAATCATTTCTGTGAATTAAGGAGATTTAGAGTCCAAGGATAGATCTTGTGGAACCCCACTCTCCAATACATATAAATCTTATAAATATACGCGATTTATAAGATTTTATAAAGTTTCTGATGATAGAATGAAAGTATAATTAGTAGATAAAGAACGTTGTATGCTATTGTAACAGTACTTTTTAGGACACGAACTGACGCAAATTACTTTTATTTTTATATCACAAAGCGTTACTTTTATTCTTTAATTGGAGGGGGTGGGGTTAATGGGGAAACTCAGAAAAAAAAATTGGTGGGGTAAATGGGGGAGAGGGTGGGGAGGGGGTATTGGGGGAGAGGGGTGGGCTAATGGGGGAGGGGGGTGGGGTTAATGGGGAAACTCAGAAAAAAAAATGATAACCAACATCGATTCCGGTCAGGAAGATCATGCTTATCACAACTAATGGAACACTACAACAATATTATTGATGCACTCGAAACAATGAAAACTATGATTTGGCGGGCCGCAGGGCCCCCAATTACTGTCGGTTCAGTTATTTGGTGAATAAAACTATAGAAATGAACGCAGTCATGAAAATCTTAGGATTCAAATCCGAGCTCATTGTATTAAGATTTGTGAAGCTTTAGATTTTCATGGCTGCGTTCTTTTCTGTAGTTTTATTGAATGAATAATTGGTTTGCCAGTAACTGGAAGGCCGCAGGCACCCCAATTACTGAGGCCCAAGGTGAGAGGAATAGGAATGATATCCAGATAAAGGGCTACTGATGTTCAAAATAAAATACGCCGTAGGCCCACAATTCAGCCGAAGCACTGCAGATCTAGCAAAATCGGCGCGTAGCGCCGACCTTTTGCTAGTTTTTACTATTTTTAACATAAAATCGGGCACTTTTACTTTGAATATTGTGAATAAAGATTACTTTTTTAGTGAATGTGCAAAATAATTTGAAAATTCATTTAAAAATAATCATTATAAATATGGTAAACACAACCAACTAAAATAGCATTAGAACAACGTATACAGAAAACATTAGGTATTGTTATAAGCCGTTCAAAAGACATTAAATAATATAACGATACCGTTTCAGTTTCCGACTCCTTATCGGGCTCAATAAACCATTCTAAATTAGACCAAGATAGCACAGTTCCGATTCTCTTTCTCGCATGAAACGTTACTTACTCGTAATCTTTTCATAAAAAATCGTTCATATTTGTTTCAATTTCAGTTTAATGTAAATTCAATATATTTTACGTGTTTTCTCTTTAATAATTTTTCATAAATTTGGTGGGATAAATAAAGGATTAAAGTAGCGTAAGTTGGTAGGTGATGATACTTAAATAATATTACGTAATATCACACTTATTAATATAATGTATACTTCAAAACGGATTTATAAGTTTTTGTATTCTTTTACCGGGTTTAAAGGTAATCTCCATCGCGCAATGATAAGGTGGTGCAAAAGTTACGATCAGATCGGCTTTGTTCTAATCTAGTTCGTAACGTAGCAAACCTGGAAGGTTAACTCTTTCGGCGCATAGGATGAAATCCATAGAGAAGTTGTTGATATATGAAGTTTACTTTTTTTAAAATTATATTGTAAAATAACATAATTAATGTTATTTCACTCGATCGTGACTTTTGGACTACCCTGTGCAAGTTGCTTTTCTCATCATTACGATAATCGGAGTTATGTCATAAGTGACAGATGAGGTATTTATTGTATCTCTTAATTTTGACTTTCTTAAAGATGAAAGTGATTTTAAATTACTTTTGTTTCATTTTAAAATGAAAATGACTTAAATGATGTTGAACTTTCATTTAAAAGATTGATAAAACTAAGAAAATTGTTCATTGCAAATTATACTCTTTACCTTTATAATGTTTTATATTCATATACAGTGAAATTCTAATTACTCTAAATAAGCGTATTCGTATAGCATTATCATTATTCAGATATCACGTTTTAAAATCTTGGAACTTTTGAAGATATTTCAAAAGTTAAAAAATTATTTCATTTTCAAATTGATACATTTAATTGCGTTTTCTGGCGGTTTTTTTTACGTTTGTCGCTTAGCCACTTCTTCCTTGGAGGGTCTCACATATGTATTGTACAACTTTTCTATTTTCTAGTTCATATTAAACAGTCATGTTCAAAATTACATGATTAGCCTGATGAACCCGAACAATGCTAATAATAATTACCACTGAAAATTACTGTTAATTACCATAAACTGATAATAATAATTACTACATAACCATCATTTTAATAAAAATCAGAATTACTTGCGAGTACAGGATGTTTATAAAGTCCCTAGTCCAGTGAAAACGTAGCAAAAAGGGTAAAATTCAATAACAATATAATAGAAGGCATACATCTAATGAATACTTAAGCATATGATTCTACATGAGCACCATCAGTATCTCTACAGAGTTCGAATCTGTCAGCAGCATTGCGGAACACATTTTGGAGCATGACAGGGGTTATTTTTGTAACTGCTGTTACGATACGAGCACGTAAATCTTGCAGATCTGCAACCCTCGTTTGACAGACGTTTGATTTGATAAAGTCCCTTGCAAAGAAATCTAAGGGCGTTAGGACAGGAGATCGAGCCGCCCAGGGCCTGTTGCCTCCACGTCCGATCCACCGATTTGGAAATCGTTCATTTAGGTACTCCCGAGTAGTATAGCCGAAAAAAGGTAGAGTGCAGGAATGTTGCAATGTTGCAAGAGATAATGATCAAATGTTGCAAATGGGGGTGGGGTGTGCAACAACTCAATGTTGCAAATTGGGGTGGGGTTTTCAAAAGGGGGTTGGGGGTATGCAACAACTCAATGTCGCAAAGGGGGTGGGGGTTGCAAAGGGGTGGTTGTGGTATGCAACAACTCAATGTTGCAAATGGGGTGGGGGATGCTGCAGGTGCAACAAGGGGTCATGAAACTTGGAGGCGGCGTTATCCCCCAAGAGAAAGAAAGGAGGAGAGAAAGGAAGAGAGGTGTTCACCTGGCAGGAGCCAAGTGCATAATAAGACTTCAGCCGAGTGGCCGTTGTCTTATAGACTCCTAATCAGCCAGTTGGCTTAGAAGGAGCCAAGGGGGGAGGGGTACACCTGAAGGGGGAGAGGGGAGGGATCTTCGGGGGGAGAAGGAAGGATGACCTCCTCCCAAAGGGGTTGCCTTAGCCTAAGAGTGAAAGGATAGACGGAGGAGGACTTTGGGGGGGACAAGGTGGGAGGTCCTAACCCCCCAAAAGGAAACTAAGCTAAGTCTTAACCTAAGAAGGGAAGGAGAGAGTTCTTTATTCGGCCGAAGTTCGCATCAAACTGCCAGCTCCGAAGCCAAGCGGGTCTTATATAGATGATGGTTGAGTTGCCAGATACCATTTTAATTGTATAGGTATACATTATTAGGGTGAGTTGCTAGATACCATTTTAATTCGTTACCAAAGCATACAGACTTAAAATAGAAATTGACAATAAGAAAATGATTATTAATTAAATAAATAGAATTTGCCTTCTACTGCACAAAAATAATATAATACGTACAATCGCCAAAATAATAGGTCAGACGAAATATACACACACACAATTGAACAACTTTCTCCCTACCTTATATATATATATATATATATATATATATATATATATATATATATAATCATATTAACTGTGTCTATTTAATTTTGTCACTCCTTATAGAAAGAATCATATTAACTGTCTATTTAATTTTCACCTTAGTGAATTGTCAAAAGTATATTAATTTAAAGCAAATGAATTTTCTCCTTTTAAGAGAATCAATTATTAAAACCAATATTAACAATATAAGATACTTAAACGGCGTTTTATTTACCTTCTTTCAGTTATTAAAACGAATCCAAAATATTAACTCTTAGAACATTGCGTTCAGACGAGTAGGAAATTGAACCAGGAACGAATCACACCTGTTTACCCCGAGGCCTTTTTGAAAGGAATCTGGGTCAACTTGCTCTCTCTGTCTCGGGAATCCTTCGCTCGACTCCTTCAATTTTGTCCTTGCTACTAATGTATATAAAATTCTATATTATTAAATGCACTGATTATATATCTTTACTTGCAAATTTTTATGGTATCATCTTCTTAGATAACATCTTTGTTATTGAATTGGAAAGATATATTATCATTATACATTTTTCAAAATTAACACACACACACACACACACACACACACACACACACTATTATATTAAATAATAAACAGCAAAAGAAATAAACAAATTAAATGTGTCTAATTTCTTTTGGCAAACCTTTCTTGCGTTTCAAAAACAGAAAAAATAGTCTTTTCATATTATTTCATTTTCATGTCATTTCACTTCATTTCACTAGTCTCATATCATTACACTCACTTCATTTACTTTCAGCTTCTCTGGGAAAAAAAAGAAAAAAAAATTCTGAGAAGATACGTCTCACGCTAACCACAAAGTAACCGCGAGCTTACCTTTCTTCCACTCAGCGCGAGAAAACCTCGCTTGACTCTGAATGTTAAAAGTTTTATTGTTATTACTTCTCCAATGAAATACACACTTCACTCTCGAAGCGAATGTCTTCCTCGTAAATAAAAAATGTTTTATATTTTAACACCTTAGTTATCAAAATCATAAGTATCAGATATCAACAAAGTTTTTTCAAAATTAATACGCATGTGCTCTGAAAGTACTTCATTTACACCATGCGTACACTTATCTCGTGTACACAGTTAGTGGGAAATAAAACGTACCAATGAAACTATAGACTCATTTTAAATACAGAATTCATTCACACCAGGCGTACCCCTATCTCGTGTATATATATATATATATATATATATATATATATATATATAGAGAGAGAGAGAGAGAGAGAGAGAGAGAGAGAGAGAGAGTTTTGTCCATTCTTTTTTTTTTTTAATAAATAAAGGAGTGGATATATATATATATAGGGTGGTACAAATTACAGTAGTAATAATAATAATTAACTCCTTTTCGCCGAATTGGAAAGATTAAGCTTTTCACTCCGGCCTTAGACCTACAGTTTAACGTGGAAGCCGAATCAGAAATATATCTCGTCAGGGAATCATTGCTCACTCTTTCACATCATAAGTTCAGCATTTAAAATAACAGGATCATTTGATTATTGATCCGGGCATAGTATGGCTGCAAAATGTGATATGTACAAAAACAATGTAGATTTTTCTCTTTAGTAATAATAATAATAATAACTAGCTCTTCCCCGAATTGTAACAATGATTAAGCTTTTCACTCCGCCTTAGACCCACAGTTTAACGTGGAAACCGAATACTCTTTTCTTTTTTAAAAAATATAATTAAAGGAATGGATATATTTATAATTTCTTTATTATAAAAACCTCTCGATTACATTAGTGATTATTGAACCGGGAATAGTCGGGGGAAAACCAAATATTGTCGCAAATATTGACATGATAAAGACAGCAAGGGATAATACGAGCATTAAATCTATTGGAGAAAATATAAAGAAGCCATTAGTCGTCCAAAGCATGGACCCGTTATAGCGGTGTTACGATTGGTACACAAACTTATCATAGCTCCACCCAGCTACACTGACAACCAATCACTACGAACATCTGCTCTTGATCTTTTGGGGCGGAGCTTGGCGATTGTGCATATAAAATGAAATATTTTAATTTCATCGAGATAATTAAAGCTCATATATAGGACCTGCATTGTCTATAAGATCTGTGGCGCTTGGAACATGCAGTCTTCAGAAGATGTGAACATCTGCTCTGTGGATCAGTTCAAGAAAATGGATAACCCGAACCTTGCCACACACACACACACACAGATTTTTTGTCAGAGAAAGTGAGGATCACACACACACACACACACACACACACACACATACACACTATATATATATATATATATATAATATACATATATATATATAGGGTGATATGCACAAAGACAAATTTTCTATGTAGTAATAATAATAATTAACTCCTCCCCGAATTTTCCAAAATTGCTGTGAAAGTGTAATGAAAAAGAACAGCTTCAGAGTTCATTCGCACCATGCGTACACTTATCTCGTGTACTCAGTGTACACCTCCCTCATTGTGCCTGACAACACAGAAGCTCTTTCCAAAATTGTTGTGAAAGTGTAATGAAAAAGAATAGCTTCAGAGTTCATTCACACCATGCGTACACTTATCTCGTGTACGCAGTGTACACCTTACACATTGTGTCCGACACTATTTTTCTTCTACGCTAGAGAATACACATCTGAAATCCACGGCTTGCACCGCTCAACTGAGTACGCAGGCGTAGAGATATCCCCAGGTAGTAGCAGGAGTCACTTTTTTATGCGTAAATGGCTTGTTCAGGTTGAGTTGCCAGATACCACTTTTTATTTTAATCGTTCAGGTATACATTATTAGGGCAAGTTGCCAGATACCATTTTAATTGTTCAGGTATACATTATTAAGTTGTCAGATTGTACCATTTATTTAATTAATTCTTAAAAGTTGGCTTAGAATTCCGCTAGTAGGTTTAGAAGGCGTAACCAGCCATTTAATATAATTGTTTACAACCAAAAGAATTAAATAAAACAACATTACATCATTCTGTTTATTATAAATATATAGAAAATAAATATACATTTGAATGATCAATTAAAAATAATAATAGTTTAAGAAATATGAACGAGGAATATGCATATAATCAAAAAATATATCCGTCAATATATCAGTACAGGAGAAATATATATATATATATATACACACACACACACACACACACACACAATTATGGAGATATATAGAAATAAATATACATTGGAATGATCAAAAAACAAAACTAAGAAATAATATAATCATCAACATAGCAGAAATATATATACACACAACTAAATAAATAAATACATACACTTTATCTTCTACCGCGCAACATAAGAAATCGTATAATCATCAATATAGCAAAATATATATATATATATACACACACACAAATATGTTAAATATATAAATACATTTCACTTTTTTTCAAATTACTAAACTCGCACTTAATCGAGTCTACAATTACATCATTATTGCTCTGCATTACGCAGTATACGCGGTTTAATAATATTTCACCGCTTAAAGTATAGGGAAACCTGTACTCGATATGAAGGGCTTTCATATCGTTCAGTACTATTTTTGTTCCCACTTTACAACCGGTTGGTAAGTCATCTTTAAATACGTCTAGAATACAATCAAAAGCACGCACAAAGAGTTCATCGTTAGCTACATTATTAAACACAAGTTTATAAACACTCCTTTCCAATCGAGGGTTTATTTCTACCGACCGAGCTTTTCAATCGTGAACTCATCTTCACTCAACATAGCGGCAATTGAAATAATCTTCTAAGTCGTTACGACAACTGCTCGTTATATAAAGAAATAGTTCTTCAGGGTGAACGGTGTAGGTGAGCTCAGCCTTGTACCGATCAATTGCTTTGTACCAAAGTTCATGATATTTCAAAGAGTCTAAACTTTTTAAATAAACGTCCAGCTCTAGACCATTCTCACCTTGTTCAGCCCTACACTCGGTAAACCCATCGAGCAGAGCGGTGTATGCGTATTCAAGTACTGTATCAAAATAAATCATATCCGTAACACGCGCGTCTAATATAGGTTTCAGCTTGCGGAATCCGACGATTTCAAACATTCTGTCGAGGATGAAACGGTTCGCGTAGGAACAAGAGCGTTATTATCAGAAGCATTCTTCCACATCAGCCGTATATCAATGCATGGCCGATCGTTATTTATACACAACGTACATACAACGGCGTATGAGGGTGCGTCACTAATCTGCTCTCTTCTTGTACTACTACGTTAGCAGGTATTTTATAACGATCTTCACTCCACTTCTCAACTATCACGAAGATTCTATTCATCTCCTCGACACTTAAATAAACAACATTCCGTTTGTTTGTTTGTCTACATTCCGTTTCCAGTACATAGCTAACGGTACCGGATTTACGCCTGAACACGCGCAACGATTTCGTCACGGACACATCGTACGAGGCGTTGAGAATGCTGCTCAAAGGAAGTTCCATCGTATTCGAGGAGCGCACGTCCACTCGGTTCAAGCTCTGAGATAACTATATGAGCCGCGTGAGGCACGCAGGTAGGCAGGAACGGTTCGATGGGCGGTTGACTCACCCTGATGATACGTGAATGGGTTTGTTCGAACTCGTATGATCCGTGAGGTGCGAGTCGCACCATAATCTAATGAAACGTGTGCGGCGAATTGTTGTACCCCATTATATTGGGTAGGTGTTTTTTCCGGTACAAGAATTAATTTCGGTTTTAACGTTTTATCACTCCCTGAATACGCACCAGAGTTCCCGTCAGGGTAAATTTCATGAACTAGGCACATTTTATAACGGTTTTATTGTTTTACCACTCACCATTTCCACAAACTAAACGTCTTCACACTCCGGTGCACTATTTGAGAGAAACATATGACCATATTTTTCCTTTTTATTTGACAGACGATACTCGTCTCTAAAGTCTGCTAAAAACTCACGCAGGGTACTAGCCACAACCTCACTACGAACCTCATCATGATATACATTAATATAGTGATAAAAATACTTAAGATTGTCCATGATGACGCCATTTGCATTTTCAACCGAAGTGTACGAGTGCTCGGTATGGTGTAACATGATATAATACCGCTTGTCACACAACTCATCCACAAGACTCATTATCCATATCTGCTGCTTCTCTTCTGCACGCGTTGTTTCTTTTACTTCACGGTATATGTGAGACTTTATAAAGCTTAGCTCTACAGCATACTTCAATACATCGTCTGTGCAACGAAAGCCTACAACGCTCTCACCAGAATAACCATAGAGTATTTGTACATCTTGCTCCTTCGCACGATCCAATGCGGATTTTAGAATTTTTTAATTTGTCCTTTATACTACTTTCGTCTTTAGTTTGATAATAGTGATCAAACAACAGTAACCTAATACTTTAAAGAGTGCATTCTATTAAATACTTTTAGCCTATGTTCACGAATTAATACCGGTTTTAAAATAGATTCAGTTTCCTCAATTCGTCTCTGAAATCTTAATCTGTCCCGAGCGCACTCTTCCCATTGTCCCCTTCTACAGCAATCAGCAACGGGGTAAGTTAGAACGTTGTCACAGAATTTTACTTTTGGGGGGTTTGGTGCAACCCAAACGTTTCCAATTTCATCATTCCATCTTTGGTTCACGAATTTTAACTCTTCTGCAATTTTGTCAACGCTGCGTCTATCATCACTTCCAAAGTCACTTTTATCAGTGCAAACAATGTTATGATTAGTCTCAGGATTTTTTAGGCAATTTTTTCTTTGTGCTGACAATGAACTGGATTTAAATGATGATGGTACACGGATCTGTTCCGATACTTCTGAATTATTCATATTTGATGGTTATATACGAGAGAATATACGACTATCAAATAAAACGTAAATGAAGCAGTTGACGCTAAATCTATTTATTTGCTAAAGGAGGCCATACTATATATATATATATATATATATATATATATATATATATATATATATATATATATCCGTGATGTCGATGATGGGGTGCTGTACCTCATCGTCATTCATATAAATATATAATTAGTTTATATAATACGCAACCTTAAATACAATTTCTTTTATCACGTAGTGAGTTACACTGTGCATGAATGAGTACGTACAAACTAGATTAATAAAAAACGCTTTTACTAAGAAGTCACGAGACGAAGACCGTCTGGACTGAGTTTATAGAAATTCAAGGATTCCAAGTTGATCACGAGAGAAGTTATGGAGTCATCTTCCATGCTGCAAAATCTCGTCGTCTGCCTGTCTGCTCAGAACACCGACAAGAGGTGAGATCGAATCCACATCAACACAAAATTTTAGAGTCGCTAAAATAACAGCCTGAGCATTGTTCCTGTTCTAAATTATCTTTGATTCGTTTTGGTAAAATTGAGTAAACTGCTGCCTTTGTTTCCTGATCAGAAACTCTCCGCCTTTTTCTGGTATGGTGCAAGGTTTCGTTGCAACCATATTCACTGCTCGAGTCTACTTCACTGTCGTTGTCTTCTAATCTAGATTTACACTCTTCACTAATGCATTCAATGGATGAATAATCATCTTGGTTGGTATTATTGACACCACAATCGAGAGAGCTCACTGGGGTAACGGACACTTCAGGTAATGGTGCGGGTGCATGAGATGGGTCGGGGGCAAACTCCTCAGGTTGCCCTTGTGGCGGGGAAAATATTGTGTGAGGTAATTATGTGCTGCTTCTAAGTAAACAAAACGGGCTTTATGTAACACAGTGGCAACTAATAATGATTTATGCAAAGATGCACCAGCTCCCGGAACGTCTGGATGCAATTTTACGAGCGATATATTTATCAACTTGTGTGCTTCAAACCCGTTTGGAACGTCAGATATCATGTTCACCACTTAGGAATTGGTCAAGGCACAGAGAGATAACTAACACGACTCCATCCTCTATTTCCAATCTTGTAATGAATTAAAGTGAAAGTTTCGCCTGCCTTTATACATGTCGTTCTGACGTCATTATCAAGCTCCACGCAGGGAATCCAGGTAATAGCATGATTCACGTTGCTGGTCTTTCACCTGTGCATACACACACACACATTCCTTTATTTATTTAAAAAAAAAAAAAAAGAATGAACAAAACTCTCTCTCTCTCTCTCTCTCTCTCTCTCTCTCTCTCTCTCTATATATATATATATATATATATATATATATATACATACACGAGATAGGTGTACGCCTGGTGTGAATGAATTCTGTATTTAAAATGAGTCTATAGTTTCATTCGTACGTTTTATTTCCCACTAACTGTGTACACGAGATAAGTGTACGCATGGTGTAAATGAAGTACTTTCAGAGTACATGCGTATTAATTTTGAAAAAACTTTGTTGATTTCTGATACTTATGATTTTGATAACTAAGTTGTTAAAATATAAAACATTTTTTATTTACGAGGAAGACATTCGCTTCGAGAGTGAAGTGTGTATTTCATTGGAGAAGTAATAACAATAAAATTTTTAACATTCAGAGTCAAGCGAGGTTTTCTCGCGCTGAGTGGAAGAAAGGTAAGCTCGCGGTTACTTTGTGGTTAGCGTGAGACGTATCTTCTCAGAATTTTTTTTCTTTTTTTTTTCAGAGAAGCTGAAAGTAAATGAGATGAGTGAAATGATATGAGACTAGTGAAATGAAGTGAAATGACATGAAAATGAAATAATATGAAAAGACTATTTTTTCTGTTTTTGAAACGCAAGAAAGGTTTGCCAAAAGAAATTAGACACAGTTAATGTGTTTATTTCTTTTGCTGTTTATTATTTAATATAATTGTGTGTGTGTGTGTGTGTGTGTGTGTGTGTGTGTGTGTGTGTGTTAATTTTGAAAAATGTATAATGATAATATATCTTTCCAATTCAATAACAAAGATGTTATCTAAGAAGATGATACCTTAAAAATTTGCAAGTAAAGACATATAATCAGTGCATTTAATAAAATAGAATTTTATATACATTAGTAGCAAGGGACAAAATTGAAGGAGTCGAGCGAAGGATTCCCGAGACAGAGAGCAAGTTGACCCAGATTCCTTTCAAAAAGGCCTCGGGGTAAACAGGTGTGATTCGTTCCTGGTTCAATTTCCTACTCGTCTGAACGCAATGTTCTAAGAGTTAATATTTTGGATTCGTTTTAATAACTGAAAGAAGGTAAATAAAACGCCGTTTAAGTATCTTATATTGTTAATATTGGTTTTAATAATTGATTCTCTTAAAAGGAGAAAATTCATTTGCTTTAAATTAATATACTTTTGACAATTCACTAAGGTGAAAATCCGTTTTATGTGTGTATATATATATATATATATATTATATATATATATATATATAAGGAATGACAAAATTAAATAGACAGTTAATATGATTCTTTCTATAAGGAATGACAAAATTAAATAGACAGTTAATATGATTCTTTCTATATATATATATATATATATATATATATATATATAAGGTAGGGAGAAAGTTGTTCAATTGTGTGTGTGTGTATATTTCGTCTGACCTATTATTTTGGCGATTGTACGTATTATATTATTTTTGTGCAGTAGAAGGCAAATTCTATTTATTTAATTAATAATCATTTTCTTATTGTCAATTTCGATTTTAAGTCTGTATGCTTTGGTAACGAATTAAAATGGTATCTAGCAACTCACCCTAATAATGTATACCTGTACAATTAAAATGGTATCTGGCAACTCAACCATCATCTATATAAGACCCGCTTGGCTTCGGAGCTGGCAGTTTGATGCGAACTTCGGCCGAATAAAGAACTCTCTCCTTCCCTTCTTAGGTTAAGACTTAGCTTAGTTTCCCTTTGGGGGGTTAGGACCTCCCACCTTGTCCCCCCAAAGTCCTCCTCCGTCTATCCTTTCACTCTTAGGCTAAGGCAACCCCTTTGGGGGGAGGTCATCCTACCTTCTCCCCCCGAAGATCCCTCCCCTCTCCCCTTTCAGGTGTACCCCTCCCCCCCTTGGCTCCTTCTAAGCCAACTGGCTGATTCAGCCAACTGGCTGATTCAGCCAACTGGCTGATTAGGAGTCTATAAGACAACGGCCACTCGGCTGAAGTCTTATTATGCACTTGGCTCCTGCCAGGTGAACACCTCTCTTCCTTTCTCTCCTTCTCCTTTCTTTCTCTTGGGGGATAACGCCGCCTCCAAGTTTCATGACCCCTTGTTGCACCTGCAGCATCCCCCCACCCCCATTTGCAACATTGAGTTGCTGCATACCCCACCCCCCTTTGCAACATTGAGTTGTTGCATACCCCACCCCCCTTTGCAACACCCCACCCCTTTTGCAACATTTGATCATATCTCTTGCAACATTGCACCATTCCTGCACTCTAACCTTTTCCGGCTATACTACTCTCCCGAACAATGTTTGCGTAATGACAAGGTGCCCCATCTTGTTGAAAGACGACGGTGTTTAAAATGCCATCTGAATGAAGCTGGGACATTTACGTGCTTGAATCGTAACAGCAGTTACAAAAATAACCCCTGTCATGCTCCAAAATGTGTTCGGCAATGCTGCTGACAGATTCGAACTCTGTAGAGATACTGAGGGTGCACATGTAAAATTATATGCTTAAGTATTCATTAAATGTATGCCTTCTATTATATTGTTATTGAATTTTACTCTTTTTGCTACGTTTTCACTGAAATAGATAGGGACTTTATAAACACCTGTATAATGAAATGTTTTAAACCCAGTTTTTGTATAAAATATAAGTACCCAATCCTTTTGTAGAATATCTAATATTTTATTATGAATAAAATTAATTACTAAAGAGCATGGATTAAAAAATTACTAATTTTTTTAATAGAATTAAATTTTTTTTATCTAATTTTAGTTATATTTTAACAAAACTAAAACTAATCATTATATATATATATATATATATATATATATATATATATATATATGGGATGAATTTCACAATTAAACACGTGAAATGAATTACTGATGTAAATCTACATGGAAAAAGAAAACAATTCCAAGGCGTTTCGCGTGTTCAGAAGTACACCTCGTCAGGGAATGAAGGGAGAAGGCGAGATGACGAAAATATATGCATCTGTACAACGGGATAGCGAAATAAAAAGATTAGCATATGATTAACAAGAGTTGATTAAAGGCAAAAGGTATTTTAACAAGATATTGTCAATTTTATACATTCTCGCACTGTTACTGAAATTATTTTTAAAATGGATGAATGCAAATTCTAGAAAACTCCTTTCAATTATATTTTGGTTTTTAACAAGCTCTTTAGAATTATCCCACTTGATACTATAATTACATCTGTACATATGGTTAAACAATACATTAAACTTATTTGCTGTTCTACATACATATTTATGCTGTTTTACCCTAATATCTAACTTTTTCCCGTTTGACCTATATATACTGAGTTACATTACGTATATCCGATCAAATACACAGCCAACCGCATTTCCGGGCTATTCTTTATTAGGCGTGATTTAACAGTATTAGTATACTTAATGCCTACGTTGATACCAATTGCTTTAAGTAAAGTCGGAAGATATTGAAAATTAGCATGGTAAGGTAAGCTAAGGATATTTTTACGCTCAAATTCCTTTACAGTTACGCTATTATAATACCTATTCTTGACTTTCCTAAGGCAGTTATCTAGAAATGAAATAGGATATCATAATTTAGTACCAACAGTCATGATACTGCATAACTCGGACTCTAAAAATTCAGGATTGACTCAATGCTCTAAGAAACATAGCAGAGAAGATAAAAGATTTTATCGAGGGATGATGGTCAGAATAAAAATGCACAAAAGAGTTATTATTAGTAGGCTTATGAAAAACTTCATATTTGAACTGATTCACGCATTTCCGAATTTTGAGATCCAGAAAAGATAAGCTTCCATCATTTTCTTTTTCAACGGTGAACTTAATAGATAGGACTAAATTATTGAGCCTACCAAGAAATAAGTCAACATCCAAATTTTTAGGCCAAAGGCATGAAACATCATCTATATACGGGTACCAAACAAGGTTAAAATTAACAATAGTAGGCAAAATTCTGCTTTCAAAAAATTCCATATATAGATTAGCTAATGCAGGGCAGGTGAGAGGGGATTTCCCATCGCCAAACCAAACGACATAGCATAAAACTTATTTTCAAACTGAAATTTACAATCTTTGACGCAAAGCTTAATTAACTCAATAACAGTGCGGGAATGTATAAAATTGACAATATCTTGTTAAAATACCTTTTGCCTTTAATCAACTCTTGTTAATCATGTGCTAATCTTTTTTATTCCTCTATCTCGTTGTACATAGTTATATATTTTCGTCATCTCGCCTTCTCCCTTCATTCCCTGACGAGGTGTACATCTGAATACACGAAATACCTTGGAATCAGTTTTCTTTTTCCCTGTGGGTTTGCATCATTTTTTCATTTGTTTCGTTCTCTCGCTCTCATCTTGGGCGGAATATTCTCCGATACAAGCGTCGTTCTTTACGTTATATATACAGGGCGTCCCAAAAAAATGTATACACACTTTAAATAATTATAAAGGCAGTGTTTATTAAAATACATTTCATTTTCAAAATGTAATAGAATCTACAGACATTATTTAATTGTTTTGTCAACGCCTGTTTTCAAACTGACGTCCGTTCTGGTCCAGGCACTGCTGATAACGCGAAGCAATGGAATCGCAAACATCACGAAACATTTCGTTTGGTATTTGTGTGCATTCTCGTTCAATGGCTGCTCTCAATTCAGCGACTGTTGCAGGTTTTATAGCGTAGACTTTGTCTTTTAAGTATCCCCATAAAAAAAAGTCTAGTGGTGTGAGGTCTGGTGAACGCGGAGGGTATTCTACGAAACCCCTTCGTCCAATCCACAGCCACATCGTGCCAAGTACCACTCGCAATACTCCACTCTTCGGTCCGGATCATCTTCATTAATAGCATGGACTAATCTTGGAATGTAACTTTTCCATTGACAGCGCTTCAAAATGCGTTGGACAGACGATTCTGAAATTCCTACCTCACGACTCGCTTGCCGCACAGATTTTCTTGGACTTTGGTGATACGTTTCCAGTACTCTTTCTTGCTTTGTGGGGCTTGTCGATGTCCGTGGTCTTCCGGAACGCTTCTTGTGGACATTCTGAACAGTTCCATCGGCTTCAAACTTATCTCTAATTCGAGTGATGGTAAGTCGCGTTGGTGGATCTGTTTGAAACTCCCTCCTAAACTGTCTTTGCACTTCAACTGCGTTTTCACACTTCCAGTAGCATTTTAGAATGAATTTCCTTTGTTCAAAGCTTAGTCTGACTGCCATTATTAATTATAATGGGTTTAACTTGGAAAGAAAGAAACATCAATTGAGCTATCAGCTGTTAAAGTGTGTATACATTTTTTTGGGACGCCCTGTGTATATATATATATATATATATATATATATATATATATATATATATATATATATATATTAGGGTGATGCAAAAGTGTGGGAGTAAAATTTTTTTGTTTCAAATTTTTGAGATACCCTCTCATTTGGTTTAATTTGGTGGAAAAATGATCCTGGGGAAATTTCGGGTCAAAATTCGAATATTTGGAGGTCGCGCCCGCCATTTGAAAATTTGCTGATTTCCATGACACCCAGGAGGTACAGCAAGCGTCACGTTACTTTTTTTTGAGTGGAAGTTCCCCACGAGGCCTATCATACCACCTTCCTCTTTTCCATTTGTTCATAAAACAGATACAATACAATAGATATTTATAATAGATACATAGAATGGATATACTTGTAAATTTTACTGTTGCGTCAAAGATACGAGAGTTTTCTTAGTTTTGTCCGGAAGCTTCTTCCGATAATTTGATACAACTTGCAGTAGATATTGCTTCTGTTGTTCAGCATTGGTAATTAATTTGTTATAATCTTCAATCAATTTCACTCCTCTTTCAGCAATATCATTAACAACTTTCATGTGATCACTACGTTCTTTGCAACCCAATAACTCTCATCGAGAAGCCAATCTTCTACTGGTTTGCTCAAGAACGTTGAAGACAATCCGAGTATACTGAAGAAGGACTTTGTGTTAGCAGTTACAAAATCTTCAAGCTGCTTATTGTCAATAGTTTTGATGTCTATTTGTGTCTTCTTTGGAGGATCTGGCTCCGAAGATTTTGTAAGAGCCTCCTTCATTTTTCTTTTGGTGTCAAAGCTGATTTTATCATCAAAGAAAGCCAATGCGATCAACTCTTCTGAGAGATACCACAAATGATTCTTGAATTTTTCTAAAGCAGCATTTGCTAGTTGTTCATTTGTGCTTTTGTAGCTGTGAAGATTCTTGAGAAGACTCAGATCATTTCGTGGAGCACTTGCTGCGCAGGGTGCTGAAAACCAATGCTTAATATAAATTGAAACAGAAAACCAACAAATTTCTTTTAGATTTCTTTCTTCTATTGCTGTTATTTTGAACTGACTTTTGAACATAAAGATTTTCATTGAATAAATGACTTTCGCCATCCAGCGGGCTCTATGATAAGCCCCAGGCTTCCTGAATTTTATTCCAGTCGTTGGAGTACCGCCAAGCAAGATGATTGTCAGTTCCAATAACTCTCTGTAATCGTCGCGAGGTTGATCTTCATTGATTTTTCTTGCTGCAAAGTTGATGATTTCCTCTTTTTCCTTTTGTGGATAATTTTCTAATTTATCGTATGAAGTTAGATTAATCTTATTCCAGTTTGTTTTGAATCTTTTGAATAACAATGTCAGGGCCTGATGAAGCCTGTAATGCAGGGGATACCACTGCTTCCAACATGATTTCAAGGATATGGTGTCGACAAGGACACCACAACAAATCTTTCTCCATTTTCTGTTCAATTAGGACACAAGCTCCGTTTTTTACGACCTGTGTTCGATGCAGTTGTATCGAAACACATGCCTTTACCTTATCTATTAGATTCCAATCAATGATCGCCTGATGTACTGCATTTGCAGTATCCTTTCCTGTGCCATGATCTATATTTGGCACTCCAAGCAGTTGATCTTCTCCACTGCCAGAGATTAGGACTGGCAACCGATCAACAACCTCATTCCCGGTAATGTCTTCGAGGAGTTTGCCATCCCAATGAACAATCAAGGGTTTGTCAGCTTGAAATTCTTCTTTCAAGTTTTCACTGAACTTCTTTCTTGATTTCTGTCTTGCCCTGCGAATCGATGAGTAGCTAACATTGTAATTCTCTGGATCTTTTCCAACATTTGCGATCGTTGGAATAATATTAAAGAGGCTGATCGGTCGCTGATCTTAGCAACATCCAATGAGGAAAGCAGATTTTCATTCATAATCTTGAATTTTTTTCTTGGAAGGCCTCTTTTGGATGTTGAGGGCACTTCCAGATCTACTTCTTCTTCCGTAGATGCAGGTGAATCACTGCAGGAACTGCTGCTGCTTGCAAGAACAACTGTTTCATCAAATGCACTTGATTCATGTAACCTTTTCTTATCCATTTTTTCATGTCTCTTCGCAGCTTCCTTTCGACGTTTTTCTTCATCCTTATCAACTGCCATCATTTTACCCTTTCGACCTTCCCTTTGTAGCCGTAGAAACTCTCTATCTTCCTCAATAGTTATTAACTCGTTAGCATTTGCATGCGCAATATCAAAGAGTCCATCCAATTTTTCTTTCCATGTATTCTCTTTCTCTATTGAAAACTTCGATTTTTTTCCTTTGCTCTTCTTCAGCCCTTGCCACTCATCATACAGTTTATTTAATTTCTTCACAACATTACATTCTGGGTTGTTGGTATTCCTGCTCTCTGCCACACTTCCAATACATCATTAACGGTTGAAGTTAATGCTTCTCTGACAGTTTCATTCTTGATATGTTTATAATTCATGAATAAGGAAATTACTTCTTTCTTTGATGGAAGCTTACTTTGATTCAATTTATCTATTTGTTGACCGATCAGCCAGATATCTGTTGAGCTTCTTGATCTCATTTTTGTCACAATTAAGTTAGAGGAAATAGAAGAGAAATTGAGGCGGAGAGACTCACTGATATAGCACCTCTCCTGGACACTGCCACAAGCACACTGCGATACTGATTTTCTTGAACGCTATTTGCTCATATACGCATCACCTACTACTCTGCCTGCAGCAAACCTGCACAAGACCTGCAACCTGCAACAAACCTGCAACAAAAATAAGAACAAATTCAAAAAATTTGATTTTACTCTAATTTTTTGTAATTTTCAAATTTTCAATTGGCGGGCGCGACCTCTGAATGTTATTTGTTTGACCTGGAATTTCTCACAGGGTGTTTTTGTGACAAATTGGAACAAATGAGGGGTATCCCTAAAAATCCACGATGGTCATGATTTGTGCATCAGAAGATAAAATGTTTGGATACATTCCTATACGATACATAAAAGCAAGTATAAAACACAAATGCAGACTTGTATTAGCATAGTAAGTTATGAATAACATCACTAAAAGAATAAACATACCAGTACTGTACTTTTATTTCCTCAAACCACCCCCCACTGGGGTCAACCCCCGCCTCCTCCCGACTCGCACTGAAAGTTTCACCACCACTGCTCTCACCTTCGCCAACGACTTCCTTCCTCACATCTCGCCACAAAGACCGTGCCTTTCTTGAATAATGGCCTGCGATACGGGCGTGCTGCGCTGCGTTGGTAGCAGGCGGAATTTTGAATTATTTTTTTCCTTATCTGGCATTGCGATTAACGGAGCTGGGTTTGCGAATAGCTGAATTTGGTATAAAAAATATTTTACGTATAAGCGAAGCTACGAATATCGAAGCTATGGATAACGGGATATACCTGTGTATATATACAGGGTGAGTCAAAAGTCTGAAAACACAGGAACTATGCTTTCCAATGCAAATATACATGTATATTTGAATTGAAAAGCATAGTTCCTATGTTTCCAGACTTTTGACTCACCCTGTATATATATATATATATATATATGTATATATATATATATAATTATATATATATATAGGGTGAACCAAATGTAGGTGGACAGTAAATGATAACGTTTATTTTGAGAATACATATTTAATTTTTTGTATACTATAATACAAAATAAAATTTAAATAAATTTAGTTATAATATTTAATATAATATAACACAAACACCATAGTTATAATGAACACCATAGTTATAATATAATATAACACAAACCGTATTCAACCTACTGTCCACCTACTTTTGGTTCACCGTATATATAATATATATATATATATATATATATATATATATAATATATATATATTGTCTACTGATGCATTCACAGTTTAAGTGGAAGTATGAAGCAATAAACATCTTTTCACAGAGAGCACCATTCTGCCCATACGCCTACTTCGGGATACGAGCAGCTCACAGCAGCATTGCGAGGCAAATAGGGGGTCAAAGTACTGACGAGGCTTTCGCATGTGGTTCATCACCAATGGAAGCAAGTTTTCTTTCTCTTAACGTTTTAGGAGAGACGATTTTTACGTCTTATTTTTAGCCAACCCGTTTGCTTTTTGGGTAATATAAAGCAAAATTTCAAAGGGGAAATTTAATCCAGTTTGTTTAATTTGGTGGCGAACTAATTCCTATTTGATTTTTAGGGATTTTGACAACGACCTTCTTGAGACTCTTTCAAGCCACGCCCAGAGAAGCACTATTTCTACTCGGCGTTGGCTGTGTTTCTGCCTTCAATTATAGAGGAGACTTTTGTTTTTTTAATCATCGCATCACTCCCGTCTCTAACTATCATGAAAGTTATGACACGTTATTCGGCAGTAGTACGTAAAGATTATTTTGGCATGAGATTGATCTCTTTTAACTGCTTATATGTTTAATTTACTTTTGTACAAAACCCTCTC